>APFE031690698.1:72152-95776 GCA_000404065.3 Pinus taeda
CTTCACATTCCAAAACCGACCCTTAGAAGATGAAACGCCAAATTGTGGGCCCCGTTTTGGGTAAATTGGTACATCAATTTCCCGGGGTCGTAACTTTGGCATACGATCTCCGTTTGACGCATAGAATAGCTCATTAGAAAGATCTATTCGAGCACTATCATTGTTGAAATGGGAAACATCAATCAATTGCATGGACCCATGTTGCCCCTGGATTCCCCAAAAAACGTCGTTTAGGGCCTCAAAACGGCTCCGGAAGTTCAGGACCCGAAAAACTGCTAAAAATAGTAAGTTGTGCTACAATTTAGGAAACTGAAAATGCTGAAGGAGACAATTGTGGGGGTCCAAATGGGAGAGGTGGGTGGCCACCAACATCCACCTGGATCAAGTCATCAACACACCTTATTCCCTCATCATTCGACAACTCTTGGTACCATATCAATCAAAGCAATTGGTTTCTCATACTCTGGTATGTGTTGAAGTTTATTCTTTAAAACTAACTGTGAGTATATTTAGCATTCAATTACACACATGCTTACATTGGAAGTACTCCTACACTTGAAGGAGATATTCCTCTCTCTAAATTAGGGTAGGGTAGTATAAGAGTAATGAATAAACAACTCATTTCAAATGGTTATAGTATCATTCTTGAAACCGTAATTCCTAAGGCACAACTATTGAAATTCCTATCATTAAGCACTCTTATGGTAAGACTTGTTAGAAGAAATTCACTCTTAATGCCTCATATTTTATAAAGTGAATTTTATTATTGACTAATATTATTCATTGGGCCAGTTATGGGTATTTATAGTCATGTATAATACTTCCATTCATAACATTAAAAACATACTTATGACCTATTCATTCTAACAAACTATTGTTGGTGTCCCAAATTGATCTATTTTTACCACACTGCCATAAACTTTAACCTCTGTTTTATCTCTACTTAACCCTCTCATTATTGCACTAGTCCAAGAAAATCATATATTTCACAATTAAGATTTATTAAGTGCTTTATTAATTATTTTACATAGATTTCATGCCTATTAGTATCTCTTGTAACTTATGTTTAATTTCCTAAAATTAATTGAGGAACTAAGTGTTAATTATGAGTTATCATGATCAATGTAGGCAGATTCCTACACTACCAATGATGTTGCTCCAAGATCTTCATAACAGTTTGAATCCTTCCACACGGGTTTTTTGATCCTTGACTCCTAGTTTGGTTACGGACTAACTAAGGTTGGAAATCATCAACATATAGTCAGGGATACATGCCAAGGATGGTCTACAGCTAGCGAAGTTCACATTCCATTATAACTATTAGCCAATTTTGCAATATTGGTTGTTAGTCCGTTCGGCCAAAAGACTCGAATAAAGAAATACTATAATTATCAGAATGGGGTTAAGGCTAACAGACTGTATAAAATGTAGACTGTAGGAATAACGAGGGAGCGATCTAAGTTGTAATTTCATTAGTAGTGTAATTTTGTATTGCCCTCAGCTCTGGGCTGGATTTGCACCATCATGTATATTTGCTGATCAAGTTAATAAAAGGAACTCGCCATGTTATCCACATGTTGTGTCTAACTTACATTTTATGCATACTTGAGTGTTGATTTGTTTCATTTCCTAGATGGGAAATGGGTTGGTTAGCAAGGGTCCAACCAACCCAGCTCACTTACCCTCGTGATTTCACCATTTAAGAGGTTTGTGTAAACATGTATTTGCAGTTGCATGGTTTCAATAGTTCTTGTATTTATTTAAGAAGTTTTAAGCTAAATTTATTTCATAGTTAAGTGTGAACGGATCCATAGTTTGGAAGTTGATTGAGCTTATTTCTTTCCTATAATTCCTTTCTTACAATTCTTGTCTTGGTTTACTTCCTCTCGAGTCGTACAAGAAGATTCTTCCTGTACCAATGCATGTAGTTTCATGCACTCCAGTTTATTCATTTACTTCACAGTAAATGTTACATTTCTTCGTATCATTTTAGTTATCCCTACAAGAAAAAGTATTGTTAAATCCAGTAATCGTTCTTAACATTAAGAGAATACTTCTGAAGGATATGAGGATGTTTAAATGAATTAAGAAATGATGTTATTATAAAAACTTTATACTTGCATTTTATGACTTAAGAAAAAGAACAAAAACATTACAAGCAGGTTGCCAAAGCTAGCTGATGCATGCAAATTACTTTGATTGTTGCTTTGATTATTCCAAATTGTTTTCATTTTATGAAGTTGAATTTCATTTCCAGGTTCAATTAATTGAAGCATTACTTTTCCATAGATAATTTATCTCAGGATTTAGTTTGCAATTGAAATTCTTTTAAACACGTATTTTAATTCTTTCGAAATGAAATTGGAAACTTTGGTGAAGGAAGCTCTGTCTCGATGCAAGAGCTAGTCTTTTGTCACGGGAACAGAGTACTATAAGCCTTATGGCTTAGAGCACCTCCACAAAAACATAAATCTTCAGTAAGTAAGGTAAAATATACTTTTGTGCAAAATTATTGTACTTTCACTAGTGCAAGCAAATTGCAATATTACAAGAACAGGTTGTTTGTGTAGAAGGAAAATTAATTGGGAAACAAATCTCTGCAAGGGCCCACTTCTCAATCGATGAGACATCTATACTGGAGATAAACATAGTATTTCATTTTAGCATTTAAGATTGCTTCCAATTGTTTAAAAGTTACTTTACTTGATTTCCTTGCAAATTATTCTTTTACATTCCAGCACTAGAATTGCTTTGGTGTTGATTGCCTTTAAAATTGTTTTTGGTATGATTTTTTAACATTTCCTTTAATAAGTAGGATCAAGAATAGGAAAATTCCATACCACTTCTAGCATTTCCTATGCTTCGCCTCTAAGTTTACGAAACCCCTGAGTTGAAAATTAATTGTTGAGGAGTTTGCTTAAGTGCAATTCCTGCACCCAACATTTTGGCGTCATTACTGGGGAGGCGATTTGAATTGGTAAGAACTTTCCAATTTTTTCAATAGGCATAAGTCTCCTATTATTTTTTCCCTAAAATGTGCTTCTATTGTTTGGAGGAATTTATAGGTGTTGAGTTACTTTTGAAATTGCTGCTTTGGTTTGAATTTTGTTTTGTCATTTTTTGAAATGAATGCATAAAAGAGGTAGGGGTCTGAAGCCCACTAGGGGCCAAAGAAATACTGATAAATCCAAAACCAAATATCATATTGGGTCTTCTTTTCTAGGTATAAATTCCAAACAAACTCAGACTCATCACGAAAGAACAATCCATTTGGGCTCTAGTAGCAATAGTCCAGGTGTGACATAACCCACAAAGGGGAAGAAGGAGGCTATTAGAACCCATATTTAGCCTTCTCATCCTATTGAGAGAGGTTCGCGTGGAAAAACAACAATGGCAGATCAGGAAGACCATGGATAAGGAACTTGTGAAAATCACGTAAATGAGGAACAATCCACTTTTGGATTCACAATTGTGGATCTTGATACACAAGTAAAAATGAAAAATATTTCACCATCATCTCTTCTTCATTTCTATGGTAAGGTACATGAAGACCTAGACTCTTTTTTATTTGAGTTTGATATTTTTTGTAGAAGTTATGATTATTCATCTGATGCCCAGAAGTTAAAGTTGTTTCTTGCAACTCTCAAGGATGCAACACTCCGTTGGTTCATGGGACTAGGAGGAAACACTATATCTTCTTGGGAGAAAATGAAGAGAGTGATCTTGTCAAAATATCAGGAATAATGTAGAACTAGAGATATTCAAGAGGAAATCTTTACTATTGTGCAAAATGATGATGAGACACTAGAGGACTACTTGGAGAGATTCCTATATATCCTTCAAAGGTCAAAGCACAAATTTGATCCAAGTACCATTAGAACCTTTTTCTTACGTGGGATTACTAATGATGCTAGGAATAATTTAAATCTACTAGGACAAGGGGCTATTGCTCAAAAATATTTTGATCAAATCTGTGACTTGTGCGGGAAATTCTCAAGGAACCAATATAGATCCAGTAAAGGAATTCGGAATACAAACAATAAAATTGAATCTACTGATGCTATGATTATTAGATTAGAAAAAAATGGACAATATGAAAATTGGAATAATGAATATTGTTAGTAAACAAATAGACTCTTTGAAGTTTCATCAAAAACTGGTAGAGGAACAAGCGTCATTGTCCATTTTTTGTCCAAAATGTAGAAGAAAGAATCTTTTAAGAGAATTTCTTCTCGATATTAAATAAACTAATAAATGTGCAATTTGTGCAGAGAACCATGCCATAGAAAATGTCCCTCCATACCTAGGCTGAGAGCTATACTTGAGGGAGGACAATGTGAAGCCGAGTCACTCCATGCTATGGGAGCATGAAGAAACTAGCCTTAGGTAATTGCAGGTATGGCTCTTGAACCTCCACCACATTTTTTTGGTTATAATGCACATTCATATTCCTATCATAACACTAGTCACTCTCAACGTTGGAAGCATGAGAACCAATATCAGTATGGACAAGCCTCCTAATCTTGGCAACAAGGATGGAGAGGGCCAAATCATTCATACCATTCACATCATTCCTATCTTGGACCTATGCAGTCACACCCTCCTACATATGCACCTCACCCAATGCCACAACCATCATTACCTCAGCTGAGTCAACCAATGCCACCATTGCCTTTACCTCCACTATTTCGACCTTCTCAGCTGCCTACTCAACCTTTACCCAACCCCAATAAAAACGCAGTACAAATGATCCATTCTATGAACCTGATTTCTTCATCTAGATATCAGTCTATGCCAGTTGGATCAATGATCTCCAATTGAGATCAGGGAAGATATTAACCTCAAAAACTCAAAATCATCCTATGGTGAATATAAATGAGAAAGGAGAGGAGGAAACTCTTGAGCATTCTAAAAAAGATGACACCATTCAACCTGTTCTCGTACCTTCTAAGCCCTTGTCATCTTCTTCCAACCGACCTTGCTATCCAGAGAGGTTAGTTATGGAGAAGAAAGACCCCATTCCTGTGTCTAGCCTAGCTTCTGAGCTTAGGAACCTTTTCATAAGGGTACATTTGCTCCAAGCTATTAAATAGATCCCCATCTTCACAAAAAACATTAGGGAACTCTGTCTCAAGAAGCAAAGAAGGAGAATATTAGAACCTCAAAGCATTCAATTTGTTGGTAGAGTAGCAGAGTTAATGATGTGGTCTATGCACATGGAAAAATATACCGACCCTAGAAACCCTTTTGTCTATGTCCAGATAGGTGATGTCATCTTCTCCAATGTAATTACAAACTTGGGGGAAACCATTAATGTTATGACCAAGCAAACCATGGATCAACTTGGATTGGTCCATATTCATCCTACTCCCATTATGCTTGAACTAGCCGATAGATCTAAATCAAGCTGGAAGGGGTGTTGGATGATCTGTTCATTTCCCTAGACTCTTGGGAATATCCCACAGATTTCATTGTGCTTCAGCCAAAGAATCCTGTGGGAGGACATCCCTTGATCTTGGGATGACCATGGCTTTCCATGGTCGATGCTTATATCGAAAGTCGTTCTAGTTACATGTACATTTCCCATGGAGATTCCAAGAAGAAGGTCACTTTGTATCCACCCGCTAGATCTATTCAAGAGATACACAACACTTTATGGTTAGACTACAATAGTGATGAGGAGACTCAGCTTGTTTCCTTGATACATCATAATGTTGAGTTCTCGCGAGAGGGTGAAATTCAAGACTTCTTGAATAATCTAGACACCATACCTAATTTTGAGCCATTGAGTTAGATTTTTAGTCAAGAGTTTTAGGAAATATATGACTCTCTACCTCCCTCGCCACCACCTCTAGTGGCACCTCTATGTAATATTGAGCTTAATACCACTCTTGTTGAGATTAGTCCAGGTAAATCCTTGCATATTAGTTTAAACTTGGATCCTTCCTAGCAAGAGCAACTTGTAAATTTGTTGTGAAACCATCTTGTTTCCTTTGCATGGGGCTATCAAGATATGAAAGGAATCCCTCCTGAAACTTGTACACACGATATCTATATTCAATATGGAGCTTGACCTATCCAACAAACCCAAAGGCGAATGAACCCTGATCTAAGAGATGTTGTAAAGGAAGAATTGCAAAAACTCTTAGATGTTGATTTTATCTATCCTATTTCTAACAGCCAGTGAGTCTCTCCATTGGTATTAGTCCCGAAAAAAGATGGGAGATGGCGCATTTGAATTGATTAGAGAGAACTTAACAAAGCCACTCTCAAACATTACTTCCCCTTTCCTTTCATCGATCAAGAACTCGATACCCTTGCTAGTAATAAGTACTTTTCTTTTCTAGACATATTTAGCAGGTATAACCAGATACAGATTGCACCCGAGGATCAAGAAAAAACCACTTTTACATGTCCATAGGGTAAATTTTCTTATTAACTGCTTCCTTTTGGTCTGTGTAATGCCCGCTCTACCTTTCAAAGGGAAATATTGGCTATTTTTGCTGAGCTTGAGTGTGTAGAAATCTATATGGATGACTTTTCTATGTTTGGTGATTCATTTCAGGAAGCCCTCAAGGATCTAGAAAAAATGCTTCTTCACTACCAAGAAGCTCATCTCACCTTGAGTGAAAAAAAATTCAGGTTAATGTGAAAGGCAGGGGTGGTTCTTGGCCATCTTATTTCTAACAAAGGTATCCAACTTGACCTTGCAAAAATAGAAATTATTTTGAGCCTCCCTATACCCAAAAATCAAAGGGAAGTGATAGGTTTTCTAAGACATGTGGGCTACTATAGGAGATTCGTTAAGAATTTCTCAAGGATAGCTACCCCCCTTTTCCGACTTTTGGTTAAGGATAGTGAGTTTTCTCAGTCCACAGCTTGCCAACAGTCCTTTGAGACATTGAAGGAAAGACTAGTCCAGGCACCAGTTTTGAGAGGACCAAACTGGTCCCTGCCATTTCATATTTCCTTTGATGCCTCAGATATTGCTATTGGCATAGATTTAGGACAAGAAGAAGACAAACAATCTTATGCTATTTACTTCATTAGTAAAAACTTATCACCCACTGAACTAAATTATATGGTTATTGAAAAAGAGTTTTTAGCTATAATTTTTTCCATTAATAAATTCAGATATTATATTATAGGATATAAAGTCTTTGTACATACTGACCATTCCGCAATAAGATGTTTGATGAATAAACCATTAACTAGCAATAGGGTGACTAGGTGGTTATTATTGTTATAGGAATTTAATATTAACATTATTGGTAGACCGGGAAAATCAAATGTAGTAGCAGATTATCTTTCAATATTAAACAATCTTGGTGAAGCAATTCTTGTTGATGATGATTTTCGTAATGAACATCTTTTTGCTGTGTCAACAAAATCCCCATGGTTTGCTAACATAGCTAACTATTTAGTCACTATAAAATTACCACCTCACTTATCTGCTCGTGAAAATTTGAATATCATATAGAAAAGTGTTGCATATTCCTGGATTCAAGGAGACCTCTTTTACACCGGAGCAGATCCATTATTTGTAGATGTGTAAGAGAGGAAGAAGTGTTTGATATGTTAAAATATGCATATGATGAACCTTGTGGGGGTCATTTCGCCAATAGTGGACTACATATAAAGTGTTAGAGCTGGCTATTTTTGGCCTTCCTTGTTTAAGGATGCCAAACAATATGTCAAGCGGTGTGATAGTTGTCACTGAGTTGGCCAACCTAATCAAACCAATGAAATGCCTTTATGCCCTCAAGTTATGATTGAGCCTTTTGAAAAATGGTCCATTGATTTCGTAGCACCAATAAATCCAGCATCATTAAATAAAAAGCATATTTTGGTTTGTACATATTTCATTACAAAATGGATAGACGCTAAAGTTGTTTGTTTTGCTACTAAAAGAGTTGTTGTTGATTTTATTTTTACTGAAATCTTTACTAGATTTGGTGTGCCTAGAGAAATTGTTTCTAACAGTGGACTACAAATTATTTCTAATCTAGTACAAGGTGTGATGGAGCAGTACAAGATACGACACAAGAAATCCATACCGTATCACCCGCAAGCAAATGGTCAGGTGGAATCCACAAATAAGGTGATTGAGTCCATTCTCACAAAGGAAGTAAATATTCACAGAAAGGATTGGGCTGACAAATTACTAGAAGCATTGTGGGCATACCAAACCACTTGGAGAAACAACACAGGACACACACCATATGAGCTGGTGTACGAAAAACAAGGCCTCTTTCCAATAGAATTCCAGAGTAAGACTTTCAGGACTCCAGTCCAATTGGGGATAGATCTCTCTGAAGCATAGTAGTAGCACCTTCTACAATTGAGTGAGTTAGATGAATTCTAATGGGATGTTGTTCAGCAGAACATCTTGGTTCAACAACAATGCAAGAAGTGGCATGACAAATCCATTCAGAAAAATCAATTCCAACCAAGTGATTGGGTACTCCTTTACGGTTCTAGATTCAAATATTTTAAAGGGAAATTCCACACACGCTAGATGGGACCCTACTAGGTGGTCAAAGCATTTGAAAATGGAGCGGTATAAATTAAAACTATTGATGAATGGAATTTTGTGTTCTTGGTAAATGGGCATAGATTGAATGTATATTTTCATCCCCTTACTAAAGGAGATTTTATGCAGCAATTCCAAAAACAATTTGAAAAGGAGTTGGTAGGTGGTACCACCAACTTGTTGAAGATTTGATTCCTTCTTGTCCTCATTAAAAATTGCAGAAGGATCAACTTGAAAACTAGCATTCTGGCAAGAAGATCAAAATTTTAATAAATAGGGAATGTTACTTGATTTTTAGATATGTTGGCTACCACCAAGAAGAAGCAGGTTCGAGAAACCGACCCCTTATCCAAGTTTGGGGTAACTGGTATGGAAATTTTTATCCAAGTAAACACTTAATTCCCGCTGTAATTACTTTTTCTGGCACCAGTGCAGGAAATTTTTCAAGGTAAAAAAAAACTTTGCCTTTCTTCTATTTCCCATTTCAAAAATTCCCACTATTTTCTTTTCTAAAATCCCTAACAAATTATCTTCCTCTTTCTTCTAAGAAAACTACCCTACCCGATTTCGTAAAATACCTCTTTTCCCGTGAATTTTTTTCCACATCCCATTTTGTTTATCCCCCTTGGTAATATTATTCCTAGAAATCCTTGTTGTGATGTTCCTTCCCATTTTGAAAATTACCCTTTTCCTACTTCTTTATTCCCTCATAAATTGATTGCAGAATTTGATGCAGTCAATCCATAAGGCATGCTCATGAAACACAAAAAGATGGAGAATAAAACTTTTCTTGTATATTGAGGCAATTTTTTTTTAATTCCAGCTACAAAATTGTGTTTTATCAGAATTTTTGTTTTGGTAAAATCCCTGGTGCAAGATGTACAGTGTAAGAAGTCAGTGCAAGCACAGTGCAGTGCAAGCAAGATTAGTGTAGGAATGTGACCGACTGTGGGAGCAAGTGTAAAATAAATTTCACATAGTCTAGGAGCATATTATTAAGGATGTTTTTGGAACTTTATTACCTTGCCCATGAATACTAATATATCATAGCATTATATATTTTTTAATTAATACTCTATTTTATCATTTACTAACTTAGGAAAAATTTTAAAGTGCAAGATATATTAGGTTCTGAAATCTAATTTTTTTAACAAGTAATGAAATATGTCTTGATTAAATTATGAGGTAGACTACAGGATAGTACTGATTGTCTGATAACCTGTATTCACCTCCCTTGAAACAATTGTGTGTTGCTTGTTCATTATTATCTTACCTCGTAACCCGATCATTATGACCATTGCACCACCGCCGCATAAACCTCTACCACATCCAAACATTATTGCTCACCCATAGTAGGCTGATATGTAACTGCATCTAATCTGAGGAGTTGTTTTCATCATGATTGGTTGGGTGGGACTGAAAAGATAGAGGATGGATGATCCTCTAGCATAAATATTTTAACAATTGTTGGTATCACTCACCAAAATTATTTTGAGGTTGTGACCAATAATTGTGAAGTGTAACTCGAACATGGCACTCGTAAGAAATGAGCCATTGTCCTTTGAGGAGATTGACCAAACCGCAGAATACCGAAAAAGTCTTGCACTTTCAATCTAGGTTCCTTCCATTTTTATAGAAGTTTGATGGTTTCGACATGGTATTGTTACTAGAGTTTGTGAATACGTTTAAAGGATACCGAGTCAGGGTCATCTCATTAGAATTCGAAGTCACGGAGGAGTCCATTGTGCAAGCTACAGGCTTTCCAACTATAGGGGAGCAGTGGTTCAAAAAGGAGAATCTTGGGAAGAAACAATGGCATCGGTTTGTGGTTGACAAAAACCTTAAGGTCAATTGGAATAAGGGACTTCCACATAGTTCCATGATCGGGAAATGGCGAGACTTACTATTCATATTGTGTAAATTTGTGACCTACGAGGGACATTATACATTAATGTTCGTGTATCACCTTCAGTTGTTGCTGCACTTTGAGTCAGGAGAACATGTTAATGTCCCTTACTACCTACTCAGAAATCTCAAGAAAATGGCGAAGGGTGTGGAGAGTGGGAACACAAGCCAAGTCGTGAATAATCTATATCATCATGGGCTTCTCACAATCCTCATCAATAAAGTGTTGGAAGAAAATGGAGTGACCTAGGAAGCATTCCTAAAGGAGTTTCGAGCGAGGAGTGCAGGGAATTCTGCTAGCAAGAGTACAAGTAAGAAAAGGAAGGCAGAGACATCGTCCCCTATTGAGAAAAAAGGTAAAAGCACACTGGTGCAAGCACAAAATAGGTCTGTCGAAAACACTCTACCCTCGATAAAGAAAAGAAAAATCATAACCTTGACGAGGAGGAAGACTTTCTCTCGAGGGATGAATCAGTCAAGCTCTCTAATTATGATTGATGAATCACCCAAAGTTTCGCCTAAATATCATAACCTTTTAGTGCTTGCAGATGCAGTGGCCCACACCATGGTAAATGAGGAAAATGTGGAAGACAACATATTGTTGTCTACCTTTGTTCGCAAATCAAGAAAGAGGAATACGACACCGAGTGCAAGTGAAGTTCAAGCAGAGGGTCATAAGGATGATAAGGCACAACACATGGAGGCCCTTGATAATTTTTATGAACAGGACATCGAAACCCTCAATGCCCTTGAGGAAAAGGGTACTGAAGCCCATACTATTTCTGAGGAATAGGTTACTGAAATCCCCACTGGTTTAAATGAACAGGATAATGAATCCCTTGAAGAATTGGAAGAACAGGGCGTTAGAAACCTTGTGGAGTTGAGTGCACAAGGTACTGAAACCATTGGCTCGAAGGTTGTGGAGGGCACCCAAATCCTCGGTGATAAGGAAACCCTGGGCACAAAAACATTTGGCGATGTCATAATGCAAATGCTGGATGACCTTGATCTTGACAATGATGGGACTTGTTTTGAGTCAGTTGCAGAGAAGGTAGTTACACCAGAAGATCTAAGCACAGAAACCTCTACTCTCTACCTAAATAACTGAATAGTAGAATTGGAGTAGAAATTTCATGACCTGAAGGATTTGAACTAGGTCATGAAGGAGAAAAATTGGCAAATGAAAAGCGCGACAGAGTTGCTTGTAGAGGTCAAGAAGTAGAAACAGCATGTAAAAGTATGGAAGTATCGGGATTCCAAATGCTACAAATGGCTCAAGAAGGTGACTAATCAGTTGAAAAGATCCCAAGGTAAAATTCCAAAGGTAGTGAAAGAAAGAATAACTATTGAAGTATAGGATTGAGAGCTGGCCACCCATTTTTGAAGATTTTTTGTAGAAGGTAAAATGTTGTGTGAGGACACACAACAACTTAGGGATGGGAGGATGTTGGTTTCCCAAATTTCTCTATTTTTACCCCATTTCCATAAACTTTAATGTCTATTTTATCTCCACTTAACCCTCTCATTCATGTACTAGTCCAAGATAGTCATCTATTCCTACATATGCTTCGTATTTCATAATTAAGATTTATTAAGTGCTTTATTAATTATTTTACATATATTTCAATCCTGTTAGTATCTCTTGTAACTTATGTTTAATTTCCTAAAAGTAATTGAGGAACTAAGTGTTAATTATGAGATAGCATGATCAGTGCAACAAATCCCTGCTCCAACAATGATGTTGCTCCAAGATCTCCATAACAGTTCGAATCCATCCACGTGGGTGTTTTGATCCACAACTCCTAGTTCAGTTGCGGACTAACTGAGGTTGGATATCAGTGGCATATAGTCAAGGATACATGCCAAGGATGGTCTACGGCTAGCGAAGTTCACGTTCCATTATAACTATTAGATAGTTTTGTAATATTGGTTGTTAGTTTGTTCAGTCGAAAGGCTAGAATAAGGAAATAAGTAATTAGCATAATGGGGCTAAGGCTGAAAGACTGTATAAAATGTAGACTGCAGGAAGAACCAAGGAGAGATCTAAGTTGTAATTTCATTTTATGTGTAATTTTGTATTTCCCTCAGTGTTGGGCTGGATTTGCACCATCATGTATATCTGTTGATCAAGTTAATACAAGGAACTCGCCATGTTATCCACATGTTGTGTCTAACTTAAATTTTATGCGTACTTGAGTGTTGATTCATTTCATTTCCTAAATGGGAAACTAGTTGGTTGGCTAGGGCCTAGCCAACCTAGCTCGCTTAGCCTTGTTCTTTGACCATTTAAAAGGTTTGTGTAAACATTTATTTTTGGTTGTGTGGTTTCAATGGGTCTTGTATTTATTTCAGAAGTTCTGAGCTAAATTTATTTTGTAGTTAAGTGTGAACGGATCCATAGTTTGGAAGTTGATTGAGCTTATTTATTTCCTATAATTTATTTCCTACAATTCTTGTCTTGGTTTACTTCTGCTCAGGTCATGCAAGAAGATTCTTCCTGTACCAGTGCATGTAGTTTCTTGCACTCTGGTTTATTCATTTACTTCACAAGGAATGTTACATTTCTGCTTATCATTTTAGTTATTCCTGCAAACAAAAGTATTGTTAAATCCAGTAATCGTTCTTAACATTAAGAGCATACTTATGAAGGATCTGAGGATCTTTATATAAATTAAGAAAGGACGTTATTATAAACACTTTATACTTGCATTTTATGACATAATAACAAGAACATAAACATTACAAGCAGGTTGCCAAAGCTAGCTGATGCATGCAAATTACTTTGACTACTCCTTTGATTATTCCGATTTGTTTTCACTTTATGAAGTTAACTTTCATTCCCAGGTTCAGCTAATTGAAGCATTTCTTTTCCATAGATAATTTATCTCAAAATTTAGTTTTCAGTTATAATTCTTTTCAACACATCTTTTAATTCTTTCGAAAGTAAATTGGAAACTTTGGTGAAGGAAGATCTGTCTCAGTGCAAGAGATGGTCTTTTCTCACAGGAACAGAGTGCTCTAAGCCCTAAGGCTTACATCACTCCACAAAAACATAAATCTTCAGCAAGGAAGGTAAAATATACTTTTGTAAAAAAGCATTGTACCTGCACTAGTGCAAGCAGATTACAATAGTACAAGAACAGGTTGTTTGTGTAGAAGGAAAATCAATTGGGAAATATATCTCTGCTAGGGCCCAGTTATCAAGTTGTGAGACATCTATACTAGAGATAAACATAGTATTTCATTTCAACATTTAATATTGCTTCCAATTGTGTGAAATTTCCTTTACCTGTTTTCCTTGCAAATTATTCTTTTACATTCCAGCACTAGAGTTGCTTTGGTGTCGATTTCCTTTAAAATTGTTTTCTGTATGATTCTGCAACATTTCCTTTAAGAAGTAGGATTAAGAATAGGAAAAGTTCATACAACATCTGGAATTGCCTATGCTTCATCTCTAAGTTTATGAAACCCCCGGGTTGACAATTAAGTGTTGAGGGGTTTTCTTAAGTGCAATTCCTGCACCCAACAACTATCATCCAATAAACTTTTCAAGCTTCTCTTCGAAGGTATTGACAAAAATCCTCATATGGTTTACCACTCTTATAAAACCCTAACGAGCTCTCTTGAGAACCCTAGCATGATCAACTTGAGGAATCTTTCAGTCATTATATGAGATGTTTTCCTTAAAATGAGTCTTTATGGTAAAAGGACCAACCTGTAAAGATTAGTAATTAAAAAAATTTTACGCCATCCCGTGGTCTTAAGAAGTAGATTTTCCTCCCCATCTATTGAGTAACCTATCTAAGGTTAATCACTATCATATTTTTTAACATAAAATGATTAATTAAGGGATGGGAGGTCTCATTACGAGCCAACCTACCATGATCATGGGTCCTAATGAGAATTGTATTATTGCTGCTAGTCACCAAGCCAAGGTAATGGCTTTCAGCTGAAAATTTGGGAGACAAGAGGTCTCATCATGAGTTGGCTTGGTCATTCTTGTGAGTTCTTGTGAATGATATTGTTGTTAATTGGTTACCAAGCCAGGACAACGACCTTTAATTAATTTCTAAACAAATGTAAATGCTTTCAATGAAGTCAGAATTTATATCTAATAGATGGGACACATGCATTTTGTGGGTTTAGAAAGCATCCTTGTCGAGGCTATAGACGTCTGCTAGTAGTAGGGTCATGCCTGTGGTATTAAAATTTAATTTTACACTATGATTTACTTGGTCATTTTTGTCTTTCCCTGAACTCATTATCTTATCTCTCTGAGAATGGCCTTAAGATCCTTTTGGTAATGTTCTTCGCAGTTCTATCTTTCAAAAATATGAAGTTTTTCATGGATGTGGGACCCTTAGTGTAGGTGATTCACTTTACTTGAACAAGAGGAGCTTCAACTATATGTTAGACAATGGTAAGATGGTCACTGTAGGAAGGTATTATTTTGTCTATTCTTAACACCATGGATTTCAAATCATGTCACTTATATTTACAATGAGGATAATAAAGTAAAACTTCTGATCAAGGTTGCCCTTAAGATACTAGTGGAAAGTTTAATAGATGTCTATTTTATTCAGTAATAACATTATCCTTGAAATTTAGTATTCCTATGGTAGCCCTTTTGTTAGACTCTCTTGAAATCAATCTTGATAAATAAAGAGCCCAACATACACTTTGTTTTTTAGAACAAGCTCTATCTAGCAAAGGAAATGTTGATTACACAAAGTTGCAGGAACACTATTACAAGTATAAAGGTCATCCATCGATATTTTAATCTTATTCTTTTGCAAGGGAATGAAAGTACAACAATTTATTTTCTTGCATGAGGACATGCAAGGTGTTGGCCTAGGGGGTCCTGACCCAGGTTCAAAGTTAGTTGCACCAACCAACAAAATCCTTCACTTGAAGCAGTATGGGGGGATGACGGAACCAAGTTTCCACATCCAGAGATTAGTGTGATGTCTTTTAGTGCCCTAGATCTACCTTCACGCAGATCTATAAGCCCCTATGGCTCAGTACTACAATTCTATCCCAACAGCCTTTAGACCTTCACAAAGGTCTACGATTGGTCTTTGTGGAACCTTAACAGTTTATCCATCCACTTGCGTGGACTAGAAAATAACCCTAGATCAGAGCTCATGCAGATATACTTAAGTACTTAATAAACATAAAAGAATTTATCATAGTCTTCATGAAAGTACTTAACATGCACTACATATAGTTATTAAGGTTGATTCAAATGAATCATGTATCATTAGATCACCATTTCATAAACATATTATTCATCAACATCATGAATCATAAACATAAGTAAACAATAATACACAAGATCTATTGAGAAATATCTTCTTTATTAATTTCTAGTTTAGAATACAAACTCAAACTTCCTTGTGCACTCCGCTGCAGGGGTCCGTGCACTCAGTTGCAGATTCTACCTAGGCCTTTGCGCACTCAGCTGCAGAGCCTTTCTCTCCTATATGACCCACTTATTTGCACTAATACTTCTATTTTATCAACCCATTACATCTCTCATTACATTCTCCATCATCTTCTATTATGCCTTAGACTCTCTAAGACACACCTATTTATACCTTTTTCCATACAATCCCATGGTCCATGGACCATGGGTGGATCTCAAAACTGACTCAACTTTTACATAAGCAAGGGGCTAAAACCCCTTTGTGTCCTAACCATCTATGTGCTCCACATCCAAAAATCGCAAAGACTTTACATCATGTACATCAAAACTTGGGTTTTTAACCCCAAAAGTGACCCAAGGGACCCCATCCCAACACAACATGATCAACATGGGGGGATGTTAGACCTCTGTTTTTTCTTGCTTTATCTCATCTTTTACTCAGAAATACCTCATCCTTTTTTTTAGTTTGAATGGTTATTTTCATGATTTTGTGCATTCTTGGAGACAATAAAGTACGTATTTACTATTTGCCATGATTCCCTTGCTTTCACAAGATTTAAAAATTAAAAGCATCATTAATAATGGTTTGGGTGTTTGTAAGTTTAAAATTAGTTTATTACCTTTTTATGCATATGCTAATAGGCTTTGATCATGCACTCACCTTCTTATAATATGCATCAGATTCCTGTACCAATTGGGATTCCTGCACTCATGAGGATTCCTGCACTAGTTTATTATAAGATTGTCTAGTTCATGCACCACACATCAAGTTCCTACACTCATGAGGATTCTTGCTGATCCAGGTGGATATTGGTGGCCACCTACTAATTCCACCTAGCCCCCCTAGTCAGTTTCATTTCTTTCCTTGTTCATTTCAGTGTTTACTAATTTTAGCAGTTTTCCAAGTCCCGAACTTCCAGAGCAGTTTTGACCCCCTAAATATAATTTTTTGGGGATCTATGGAAATATCATTGCCATAGGTGGGTGCCTATAGAAAAACCTATAGTACTCAGTGATACCTTTCCAACAAGGTACCATACGCGCCAAACAGAGATAATATGACCAAGTTATGACCCCAGGAAGTTGGTTTCCCAACTAAACCCAACAGGGCCCACAAACTCTTGGTGTTACATCTCCTGGGGCTAGGGTTTTGGTTATTTAGGGTTTTCTCATGTTTTTCAATAATAAATAGGCCCATGAGCCTCATTGGAACACAGTTCAGAGACATGTAGCTGCCACATCTCTTCTCAGAGATAAGTTACCATCGCTCGAGCTATCTTATCTCCATTGTGTGTGTAAGAATAGTTCAATATTTTTCTATTAATGAAATGAAGTGTTTATCTGTTGCATCTATGTTTTTATGATTATATCTATAATTTTTTTCATTCATGTTTAATTTTGGATTAGTGGTATCAGAGCGGTCTTCTCTTTCTTTGTTTTTCTTTGCATGTCCCCAATGAGGTCAAGGTATAAGGAGTTAGGGCTTGATGTGGTTGAACCATTACAAGATCAGCCTCACAAAATCTAAATAATTCCCATGGCATAAGAAAATAAAGATGAGGGGGTAGGAGATCATTTCAAAATGTTGCTTGAGGAATCCCTCGAGTGAGAAAAGGACACGATGGTGGATAACTTTTCCCAGATCCTTCGACGGCTACCCACAGGTGATGCATCTTCATCCAGCAACCACTATGGAGGCTTTGCATGCAATTGGGACCATTTCTTCCTAAGGGGGGAGGAATGATCTAGGTGGATATTGGTGGCCATCCATCTATTCCACCTAGGCCCCCCAGTCAGATTCATTTGTTTCCTTATTCATTTAAGCATTTACTATTTTTAGCAATTTTTTGGGTCTTGAATTCTCGGAGCAGGCCCCCTAAATAGAATTTTTTTTTGCTCTACTATAGGCCCATAGACATAGGAAGGGGCCTATGGAAAAATTTGAAGTACTTGATGAGACCTTTCCAACAAGGTATCGTACACGCCAAACGAAGATAATATGACAAAGTTATAACCCCGGGAAGTTGGCTGCCTCACTAACCCCAACGGGGACCACAAACTCTTGGTGTTACATCTGCTGGGGTTAGTATTTTGGTTATTTAGGGTTTTCTCATGTTTTCAAATAATAAATAGAACATATATTTAACTAAAATTGGAAAGTTTTTATTACAAGGACATCACTAACCTTTCAGTTTTTTGGTTATTTTGAAATTCTAGATCCACCATTTAATTCCAAATTTAATGAAATATGTGTTATAGGCCCTTGAGCCTCATTTTAACATAATTCATAGGCATTTAGCTTCCACATCTCTTCTCATAGATAAGCCACCATCGCCCGAGCCATCTTATTTCCATTCTGTTTGTAAGAATAGTTCAATATTTTTCTATTTATGAAATGAAGTGTTTATCTATTGTATCTCTGTGTTTATGATTATATTTGTTATTTGTTGCATTCCTCTTTAAGTTCAGATACCTACAACATTTTATTATAAGATTGTCTAGTTCCTACACCACGTATCAAGTTCCTACACCAGAGTCAAAGAATGTGTACACTACTTAAATTAGTCAAATTTGGACGACATTACTTACCTGGCAGTTTGAATATCAGTTCGAGGACATTTTTGGAAACAATTTTTGGTAAAAGCTGCATTTAGTTTTCACCATGAGTCACAAATAGAGAAAACATGAGCCATTTACAAAAACAATCCCTCATGTACCTAATTGATCTCCTCTATTGCACCAAAACTAGATCTAATTTTTATTCATGGATAAATGTTGCGATTTGTAATTTGTTCCTTCTGTATTCAATTCTCTTGTTAATAGCCCGATTTGTCATGTAGATATATATATAATCTGGAAGATGTCTTGGAACCATGAGGGAGAGAAGAGATGGTCCCAATGTAGTATTACGAAATTATAGTTGACCTGTGGATCACTTCCTTTATTTGTTGGTGTTTGATCTTTTCCTGCACCATGTAAAGAATGCACTTTCAAGATTAATTGAACCACTTCATGTTAGGTTCTTTTCAATTTGGCCAAACATTTCATGTTTATAATCTATGTGTGAACTAGATCGTTGACAAAGGGCGTGAGCTGGCTGGGTTGGCCACCAGACTAGCTCAACACCACTCTGAATTATTTAGGATTAGGTTGGATTATGATGTGCTGAGTGAAGAGTTTTTAATTCATCATTTACTGTGTGAGAATTGTAATATTAGATCGTAATATTTATTTTTTGGCATTCTCTTTACTTCTTTCAAAAACAATGTCATTTTATTTGTTGTGTTTAATATGATATTGGAAAATTGTTCTTTAAGTTGAAAAGATTTCTTTACAATGAATACTAGATCAGATTATCTGTCACCTTTGTCAATTTCATGCATACATGGGGTATGTCTCTCCTAGTGTTTTATATTCACAGTGTTGGCTTATGCTTTGAGAATCTACCTCTATAGGATTTGATTGCACAATTCCACTCTTTTAAATTGGCTTAGATCCATTGGAATCTTATGGGTTAGTGCTCTGAAATACAAGATCGATTTCACCTTAATGATTTGAATGATTCTTATTTAGAGTAGAGGTGTATGGATATGGAGAGATCATAGCCTATTGATATCTTTCTTGTATCAATCAAATTTTAAATAACTTTGTTTACATAGGACATGTATTCATTAGGAGCAAAGGCCTCATATACATATTTTTGTTATTAGCCATTTGAATCATGATTCTTGCATGTTGGAGAGGCTACATTGATAAAGGGAAACTACATCATGTTTGATATCGATAATGTTTCTCCCACGTTGTAGTTTCCATTAGACTTTTGGTCATTTTCTAGAGAAAGATTTAGTTTTGTTACAAAGGGACAATGAAGGAGAGATAACTTATACTAGAGTGATTTATTTCATAGATTTTTGTACACAGTAAATATATCTTCCAAGGTTGGATGATGCTTTTAGGTTTTAATTTCTTAAAACTATTTTTTTATACAGAGATAGATGAGGCAGAATTAGGGTAGACATGTTTTAATTTGCTTTGGACAAAGAATGGTTTGAATTGATCTTGAGTTTTAATTTCTTTCATCATTTACAGTCTTCCATTTTCTTATGATCCTCAGTTTGAATTGATAGGAATTTCTTGGTCTCTAATGAAATGATAATTAGAATTTACCTTTTTCTAATAATTAGGATTTCCTTTAGTAATTGCTAATAGTGTAGTTTTGTCTTTTATTTTCCAAGTGTTAGATTGAGGTTTGTTTCCAACTGTTGTGATTGATGTTTATGCTTTATCAAGTTTCCTTTGAAGTGTAGGATTTAATATAATTTTTTGAGATTGATGTACAAGTTAGACTAGAATTTTATTTGCATTTTGTTGGGGGTTCTCTCTAGAATTTCCAGTGATGCACCTCCAAGTTCATGAAATGTCGGATTGACAATTAAATTTTGGTCCATTAATATGTCATATATTACACCCAACAGGTCCACAAATATTTTATGGAGCCAAACTACTACACTTCCACATATTCTATCTCTGTATAGATTAGTGCAACAAAAGCCTTATTTCTATTCTTCCAAGAAACCATAGTAGATCCCAAGCATAAATAATGACCATTACTATATTTTCTCATTAACAACATCATCAACCTAGTTAGAATTAGTGTAATCAAACTCAACAGAGAACCAATCATCTACTAGTACAATGCTATATCAACAATATCATAACTTCTAAAAATAAGTTTGCAATCCATCATCCAAACTTGGATCATCTTTCATTTTTCCTTTAGTCCCAATGAGTAGTGCATCAAACCAAGATCCTGTATGTCAAATTCGATTGCCAACTTCCTCTTCAACTAAAATGATTTGTGCTAGTCATCAATTATATAATGTAATAGAATAACTAGTTCATTCTTTACAACTTTGATGTACAAGATCGAATCAAATTTAGTTTGAATTTGGAGCAAATGTCTCATAAAAAAAATTAACTTTTTATGGCTAGAAGAATCTTCATGAATTTCACTTCGAATCTCTATCTTGCTGCAACCTAGATCTTGACTTTTCTTGAGCATAGTCAAGACATACATGAAAATATATCATTGATTTAGAGATAGACTTATTAACACATTCTTTTCTTTCCTCTTCTTCTATCTTACCAATGCCTTGGATTCCTTCATTATATATCTGTAATCCTTACTTCTTAAATAAATGTTAGCTTCCTATAGATCTTCTTGATAAGATTATCTATGTAACACCCTCCTCCCACATCTACCCAAGCAACTGCCAACTGGGGTAAACATGCGACTAGAGGCCACTATGATAAGACTCAACCTCCTAGGTAACCTTAAGGAAATAGAGTTGACAAAACAAGACCTTACAGACCTCCCTCAGGTGCTTCGAGACCCCCAGGAGCTAATCCACCACTCTAGGTGCCCAACCCCTAATTTAACCTATAATTTCAATGAATTAGACTATTAGGCCCCTATACTACTAGTGTAACCCATTATTGTTATTAGTACAACCCCCTTATTATATTTTTGTATCCATGTAGTCTCTATATTGTTACTATTGTGCCCCATAGAAGCCCACTATTGTTATTATTGTGCCCTTACATTATTATTTTTATGTCGGCTCTGATTATATTATGACCCCTTAGACTCCTATATATAGAAAGGATGTCTAGTCATTTGTATCATCAAAGAATTGTTCATTTGTGTAATGTAAAGGAGGTTTCCCCCTTGAAGAGGCTAAATTCTAAGGCGTTGATATATCTTTTCTATCTTCTTGTGAGCTGGTTTCATAACATTTGGTATCAGAGCTTTGGATTCTAGCGTTTCGCTGTTCCAAATAGGTCATAGTGGAATTTTCACTATAACTTTGTTTCTGCGAAGTTTTAGAAGTGAAAAAAAAACCCATTTGAGACAAAATCATGCTGAACCTTATATACAAATTTCAGAGCTTTCCACACAATATTTATGGAGATATGATCTGAGGAAGTTGGTCTTTTTGCAGACTCCTGAATTACATTCCAAACAGGTGACCTAGGGAAACACATCATAACTTTCTCTTTGACCATCAAATTGAAATTTCGTCAGAAGTTATAGAACGAGGATAGGTTGTAGTTTCTTGTATACATCTTTTAGATCCAAAGGTCGAAACAGTGACACGTGGCATGTCGTACAATTTTGATCTACTAACTAGTCTATAATCAGGTCACCATGGGAGATTTGGCATAACGCTTCCTTGGAGAACCCAATTTGGATTAGACTAGTGCCATTGGAAAAATGACACAGAGGGCTACTGCAGATCACGATTTCAGAACTAGAGGATCCGAAATTACAAAGTTAAAATCGTTTCAATATCAAGCTCCTAAAATCAAGAAAAGGCGATATGAGGAAGTTTGATGACAAGGATCTCATGAATTGGATACTTTAAATGAAGCAATATTTTGATCTACATGGTGTACCACTAGTACAAAAGTTATGTATTGCATCTTCATATTTAGAACCAAATCAATTTTTATGATATAAAGGGCTTTGTTTTCGTAAACAACTTGTTACGTGGTCAATTTTCACGGAGGAAATGATAGCACGTTATGAGGATACAAAGAGAAACACCTTCTTTAGAGCAACACCACAACAATTGGAAAGAGTAAAAGGGCTTTGTTACATAGTGGAAAGTAAAATTATGGTAACAAGGAAGTCTACCCCTCACAACTATAAAGATGGAAGTGTTGTTTATCGTAGCCTTCCACAACCTACAACGGTTACACCACAACAATTGGAAGAGAAAAGAGAAAAAGGGCTTTGTTACAATTGTGATAGCAAATGAACTAAAGGTCATAAGTGTGTTAAGAAGAAATTATTTTACATAGAGTATGAAGAGGAGGAAGAAAAGGATCAAGAAACATCAAAAGAAGAGGATATATGCCAGGACCCAATCCCAGAGAAAGAAGAAATGAATCAGACCATATCTTATAAAGCATTGGCAAGAATTTCCACTCCTCAAACTCTCAAGATAGAAGGACATATCAAGAAGAAAAAGGTGCAAGAATTGAAATATCACATCGAGAAAGAAGAAATGAATCCAACCATATCTTGTAATTCATTGGTCGAAATTACCACTCCTCAAACTATCAAGATAGAAGGGCATGTCAAGAAGAAAAATGTTCAAGAAGTGAAAGATCACATCGAGCATCAAGAAATGAATCCGACCATATATTGTAAAGGATTGGAAGAAATTACCACTCCTCAAACTCTAAAGATAGAAGTACATATCAAGAAGAAAAAGGTTCAAGCAATGAAATATCACATCAAGCATCAACAACAAGTTCTCCAACTTTTACAGGATAACGCCACTTTGGTGCAAAATTGAATGAAACAATAGGTAGATCAACATCATACTGAAAAATGTTTTGATGTAGGTGATTGGGTATTTTTACTACTACATCTCAAGCAAGCTATTTATGAGAAGGAAATGTTGGCAATACTATATGCACTTAAGAAATGGCGACCTTACTGAATGGGAAGACACTTCAAGCTAAAAATGGATCATGATAGTCTTAAATACTTTTTAGAAAAACTATTATCTTTAGAAGAACAAAAAAAAATGGGTCACAAATATGTTGGGTTATGACTTTGACATCATCTATAGAAAGGGAAGCAAAATTTTGTTGCAGATGCACTCTCAAGAAAGGATGAGGATGTGGAAGCATTGTTTTGTGTTATTTCTATTATCCAACTAGATTGGATAAACGAAGCAAGGGATGAAT
>APFE031690708.1:7261-20336 GCA_000404065.3 Pinus taeda
CTTGTCATACCCAGGTCTCTTGTATCCTTTAGGGGCATCATTTATGGCAGAAACCATTTCGTGCCAATAAGGTGAGCGAAGAACATTGAATGGTATCCCACATGCATAGAGAAACCTGTAGACCTTTGAATCCACATCATTCCTACATCCCTCATCAAGGAAATCTGATATGGTTCTACGCCTTAAAGCTGATGACCCTGTGCCTCCATATCCACTACCTTGGGAGGATGTTGAAGGAGTTCTTTGTGCTTGTGATTGTGAGCTTGGTTCAAAGAAACCCCTTGATTTTTTTGATTTGTATCGGGCTTCCTCCTCTTTCCTTATGTATTTGGCTCTATCCGCTGCTGACACCGTTGGACAAGTTTTGATTCCTATTTGTTTGTCTCTATCCCATGGCCTTTTCCCGCAAAGGTGTTTTCTGGCACGGGTGTATGAACATGTGTAATCATTGTTGCAATGGGGGCAATGAAATTTAGTGGTTCGCCCCCCTCTCCCTGCTTCAAGCCTGTTAACATATTTCCACAATGGGGTTTGGTCTTGTTTAGTTTTTTGAGAGTCATGTTCACCCTCCTCCAGCTCCTCCTCACCGGGGTTTTCATCAAATCCACTTTCTCCAGCTTCTTCATCCCCCTCTTCATTTTGGCCTCTCTGTTTCCTACTCTCCAGCATCATAATAACCATAAAAGGGACCAAGGAGAGAAAAATGCCAAGAAATATAGCCAGGTCCATGATGTTTGATATTTGTAGGCTTTTGAATCTACAAATTAATTTAATTTATTTAGATTAATTAATTTAATTTAGATTCATGATTTTTTTACTAAATATAGTTAATATACTAAATAAACTAAATTAAACTAACTAAATTACTACCTAACTAAATTAAACTAACTAAATTACTAAGTTACTTACCTCTTTGCAGGCTTCTCCTTGCTCCTCGATGCTTGCTCCTCGCTTCTCCTCACTCCTTTGCTCTTGCTCTCATTCAAGTGATTATGAAGTTTTTTTGCCCCATTGTGTTTTAAAAACATAATTTTTTATTTTTTTTAATTTGATTTTTTTTGCGTCCGCGATTTTTTTTCCGCCGGATCGCTCCCATCGTCGGCCGAATCGCTCCCGGAGCGAAAATTTAAATCTCAGGAGCAATCGCTCCCGAGCTATAATTTTCGCTCCGGGAGCGATGCTCCCGATTTTGGCAGGGAGCAGAAATTTTTTTATCGGGAGTGCGCTCCCGACCTGCTCCCGAGCCACTCCCGTCCGGAGCGCAAATTGGGAGCAAGTTTGGGGGGGGGGGAGCGCTCCCCCGCAACTCTGATTTTGAGGCTTGGATTAAGCAGTTTCATCAAAATTGGATGGTGATGACTGATGTCCCTCAAGGATCAAGGTAGAGGAAAAGGGTGATACTAATGATGAGGATCCCAATACAAGCAACGGTGGAACTTTGCTTGTCATTTATGTTTGTCATTTAAATATTCTTGCTCAATTATTTATAATGTTTTCTTTCAAAGTTTCAATATTGTTAAAATTGGCAACTCGGGCCAAACTCCATGTGAGTCACCTTATTTATGGCAACTGATATTTTTCTTGGATTCCTCTCTCCGAGAGGTGTAGGATTGATCTAAAGATCATCTGATTCCGACATGTATTTATGGAGACATGAATTTATTTATATTATTGACAATTTGTCAAAGTCGGCTAGCAAGCTAAACAAGCACTTTTGCCCACAGCTCATCCTCAACGTTGCACTTAAATAGAGGAGACCTCAAGTCATTTGAAGAGCACATCATCTCATGATCTCTCTCTCCACTTGTTTGGGTATGTCTTCTCACAAGGAGGACGTGGTGGAAAGAAAGATCTAAGACCCTAATCCGCAGCAAGAGGAGGCCCTACCCTTAGCCGCAAGCAAGAAGGAGTCCTATGACAGCGTGAAGGAGCCTAGAAAAGGCAGTGCGGAAATCTCTGTGACAGTGTGGTAAATAATGCTGTTCTAGGGCATGAACCAAGGTCTGGTTTGGGTGTGTTGAAGTCAGGTCAACGTAGGGCTGAATATGTATGCGTTTGGGTGCAGATAAGTGCAGTCAGCTAGGCTGAGTTCATAAGGTAACGCTGCTGTTTGGGACTGTTTAAGCAAACATTTGTGAAGCCTAAAGCTACTGCAAGCTGCTGGAGGTTGTGTTAAGGGCTGTCAAGGGTGGACAGCACCTTTAGAAGGCAGCGTGGGATGAGAGAACGGTCTCCAAGGTAAACTGCAGTCCTAAAAGAACTTGTCTCCTGACTGTGTGGTGGAACTAAGGCTACAGGACATGCCCTAACCAGTAATGCAGCAAACCACAGTGCTAACAAGTTGCAGGAAGTGTTTTGTGAAGGGCTAGTAGATTGATGAACTCCTAAAGGGTATGCCACAGCACTCTTAGGGTTTGAAGACTGTCATTAGAGTTTAGGGCTGCATCAAGTGCCCTAACAAGAACAGTAATCATTAGTGGAATGAAATCAGTATTATGAGCAGCATTTGGGTTGATTGAGCTAACTGTTGGAGGCTGATGTTGACTGGGCTTGACCAAGCCACTTCGAGAAATATTTCCATCCAGTTTGACCAGCATTGACTTCTCTGGTCAAGGCTTTAGTACTGCTGTCATAAAATATCAGATTTGTATATTTGTACTATCTCTATCTCTCTGCTGAACTATTGAAGAATATAAGAAGAATTGATCAAGGGTTTCCCCACATTGGGGTTTGTCCCTGGCTGGTGCCACATCTTATGTCATCTTGTCTTGGCTTGTCTTCTATTGTTTATGTTTATGTTCTATCTGCATTTCACTATCATGCTGATGTGATTGCTAAACTGGATATTGATATTGGGCTACTTAAGAAATTGAAGTAAATTGCTCTTAAGCATAGAACATACCAAAAATTAACAAATATATATATATATATATATATATAAACACTTTTCACCACTTTCAAATTTTTGAGGAGTCACATTTCCAACACGTTTACATTTTGAAACCCCATACCCATTTCCTCATATCATGCAACTTAGGTCTGGATACAACCCTATATAACCTTGCATCTACACGTATAATTTTTACGAAAGAAAAGATCAGACTAGGAAGGAGTTCAGCTGTTCATGCAGACCATATATCTGCTGAAAATATTTCAAAGGTGTCAAATTTCATGGTTGGTACATGCCATAAAAAACTTAGGCACAAAGAAATAGAAAGAAGCAAGAATAATGTCAAACCTGTGTGCCAAGTGATCTGTGTAAGGTTTCCCGTTCCTTTTCCATACGAGCACGGGCTGATCCATAATATGATGCAGCTTTTGCTAGAGTCTCACCACTTGTACAAGGGTTTTCAAGTCCATACTTCCGGCAATCCTCTGACAATTTAGTTCCTATATAAAAAAATTGTCCATAAGCACTCTAAAACTGTACTTCCATAAATGATTCACAATATTTTGAAAGTAAAATAAGTTATTTTTCAACTAAGGCATACCAATTTCAAGCTGTTTGGAACCCACAACTATGAGCCCTTCCACACCTCGCACAATATCCCTTTGAAAATGCTGCAGTTATCATCCAAGGCTTAAACACTTGACAGTACAAAACAGTGGACCCCTAGTGCAATCCAGCAAATGACAAAGTTACATAAAAGTTTACTGCAGCACCAACCTTGCCTGCCCTGGTAGACATATAAAGCCTCTCAAGTTTCTGATGCCTTTGAAACTCTGCCTCATTTGTAATTACTATATCAGAACCTCCATATCCACTGCCACCAAACTGCTTGAAGACCGCCTGCAATACATTGAAGTACAAAAGCAAATGGATCAAGTTGCAAACTTTCAACAGATAAGAAAAATTTTCTTCAAGCAACAAGTCTGCTTTGCCTAAAATATGAAAGTTTGAAACAGATATTAACCATGGGATTTTCATCCTTGTACATTTGTGTATATTCCTTTTTGTATAATATATTATCTATTCCACACCAAGTTGCACGAAACATAGAAATGCATACAAGTTTCTGAAATGGGAATGCCTGGAAATGTGAACTCCCCCAAAAATGAGTACACAGGGATAACGCAGTTATAAAATATTCAAAAAATATAAATATATAGTTTCTTTTTAAATAACGCATTATCTTGCAAGAAAATAAGCAAGAAAGTAAGAATGATAAACATAAATGACATTATAGAAGGAAACCTGTCAATATTATTAAACTGCCATAGGTGATTTCATGGTGCAAAATCCAATAAGTTTGGTAGCCTTGACCAATCCCACACCCTCATACATGATAGAATCCAGTGGAAACACTACAATACTGATTCCTGAAAACTGTAAGTCTGCTGAATTCTGAATGGGATATGAAATTCTATTTTATCCATAAGAAGTTTGATGAGATTGGAACCAGTCTCAAACATCACAAAACAATTAATGAAAATATTCAAAATTCAAGTAAAAGAATAATAAAGGTGAGATAAAGGAGAATGTAACTTCTACTTTAAGAATTTAATATTACCATTAATTACAAAGGTGACAATCTCCCCAAAGATCGATCCCCTATCTCTGTTTTGTCTTAAAGGGTCATTGACACAGACAGCGCAATATTTTTTCCTATGGATCCATGGCCCTCATGGGCACCCGGGTGGGCCCTGAAACCTCATTGAAAATGACCAAAACACCTTGGAAACACCATCAACCTTACTGTATGGCATTTCCAAATTAAATTACCATTAATTATGAAGATGACAAACTCCTCAGAGCTCAATCCCCAATCTCTGTTTTGTCTTAAAGGGTCACTGGCACAGACAAAGGCGATATTTCCCTATGGCTCCCCACACTGCTAATGGGCACTTGGGTGGAATCAGAACCTTCCAAAAGGTATCTAAAGGCTAAAACATCACTGAAAATGGTCAAATCACCTTGGAAACACACTGGTCATACCTTACAGCCAACGACATTTCATACGTGGTACTGGTCAGCCTTTCCAGTATTGGAATGTGACCAAACTAGGCATTTCCTGCAACTTAGATTTCACAGAACATACAAGTCCAATATAGATTCAAGATGGTATTTATTTACATCCTACTTTAGTCAGTGCAATATCTTGTCTGCATACGTACTAGAAAATTAGAAATGCTCACAGAATGATTTAATGCACCTACAATACCTTGCTAGAGACTTGTTAACAGTTATAGTAAATCTGCCTCTTTGGCAGATTCAATGTTAGAAGCAACTTGATATCAAGGGGATCGATGCACTACCAGCTTTCCGAAGTACAGTCAGCACTTCCAGAAGAAATCTTAACTCATATTTCAAGGCAGTTTCCAACATGCTTGAAGAACATTTCCGGAAGATTTTGGCTAAGATTTCGAGGCAGCTACAGTAGCCAGAATGCAATGAAAGTTTCAACCTGTTCCAATACCTTCAGCAGTGTTTTGGGGAAGCACCATGGCACATATTTAGAAGAAGCTACAACAGCAATAGGGTGCACTCTTTGGCAGTATTTTACCATGAATTTTGTAGAGTATATGGCAGAAAGGAGTGTGCAACCAGCAGATCACTGCCATGGAGATATGAAAGAAGATGTTAGGAGCTATTTCCTGTCTGTTTAGTGGACTGTTTCAGACATTTCCAGATGAAATGGCATAGCCCTGGGAAGCTATTTTTGAGCCTGATTTAGCATCAGATCTGTCAGAGAGATGATAGATTGCTGATGACAATTAATAGCATCATTGAGGACAAGTTGGTGGCAGTTACATCAGCAGAACTGTCAGCATTTATTTCAGCAGTTACACATCCTCGTGACAGTGACCCCCTAGTCAATTCTCAGCACTATTCAGAAGTTACACTAGCACCAAAAGAGGGCACACCACCTAGGAGTGACTCGGTGTACTCTTACATGCACTTATGAATGAAGTGTGCACCACCTGCAAGTTACCTTCCCCATTTTAAGTCCACTAAACCTATTCTGAGAGACATACACAATCTTCCCTTGCTCATTCTAGAAGAGTTAATGTGACTGAGAGAGTTCATCGGTTATCCTTGTGCCTTTCCCATTTCTCTTCTTGGCATTCTCTCATCAATGTTACCTTCAGGAGTTAGAAGCAGCTTAAAGAAGTCACATTGTTGGATTTTGGTGAGCTGAGCTGAAAGTTTTATCAGCCTTTGCATGTTCTTTCGATATTGGTACTGCCGAGATTTCCCTTTGGTTATTAAACATAACTGTTTTATGTGGAGCATGTATCATTATGGAGATGCCCACTGTTTACTTTTCAATGTGATGTGCATCTACATCTGCAAGGGATAGAACTTAACAAGTCTTTGCAGCAGATTTCTTCGCACTTTCTTCCATCAACCGAATCTATCAAGGCACCAGTCAACACGATGGAGTGTTTATGGCTGTCCTTAACCCTCAAATCCACAGATTTAATTACATCAGCTCAGATTTGCAACTGATTATCATAGATTTGAGCTTCTTTACAACAGATTTACACAAGTATTTGGTTTATTTGATTCATCTTAATGTTCATCTGCACTTATCTTTCGGATTTCCAGACTTACATCCCATTCTTGCACACAATGAGTTATTTTAGAGATCTGTGGTCTGATTTATGATATGCATTACATATCCTAGCCATAGATATCCTTGGGGATATCCCACTGTGGCTGGAAAAGCACCAGCCCAAAGTGAGATGTAGACAGCCAAGATGACTGTGTGGGCTGGCATCTTTATGTTACACCCAAAATCCCTCATTGATTTTGTGGCAGATCACAAGAACAGATCCAAGCACTAAATGGATTTGAGGAGCATGATTGTTTCAAACAAACCACTAAAAGCCATTGTAAGCAAGACTAATGATTACTTTCCACAGGCCCATATTTTGGTTAATTACGTTAAAATGCCTTTGGCTAAACATATAAAGTAAACATGCATATTCAATAAACTTCTGGCTGTACTTTGGGAATATGAATAAAGGACTCAAATGCCATACAATTAAATCCTCCATATTAGTTGACTATATCATAACAGAAACACTAGCAAGATGCCATGCAGAATAGACCAAAGCAGAATAGAAGCGTTCCTTTTCCCAGTGCAAAACAGCCATAAATCTAAAAATATTTTGAAACAAGGAAACTGGAAAATTACACACCCATTTGTCGCTGTTACGATAAATCCCCTGGAAGAAGGATTGAGATTGTTTTGACTTGTGTGTTACCCAGAAAAGCCATGTTTGGAAAAAAATGAGCAATCACTAGGATACTGTTATAACTTATGACCCTGATGGAGTATTTAAGGCAGGGTTGCAAGGGAGAGCCCCCTCCCTCCCCCCCCTCTCCCACGAATCCACTCCCAATTCACGCTCCGCTCGGGAGCTAGTCAGGAGCACGCTCCCTTCAAAAAAAAAGTCTCCCTGGTTTTAAGGGATCATCAGGGGAGCTCCCTAGTCTTTTTTGCAACAAAAAAAAAAAATTGCAGTAACCTTCCAAATGCAATTTTTTTCAAAGAAACAAATCATTTTTGAGTGGGGCAGCCTAATGATCAAGCATATGGCCCTAGTATTGATATGCAATTCATGGTAATGTTCAAGAAATAAAAGTGACATTCTCCTTAATCTTCATTTTCATCATTTTACTTAAATTTTTAACATTACCATGAAATGACTCAAGGTGTTTGAGAGTGGTTCCGACCTCATTGGATTTCATATGGAGAAAGTAGAATTTTAGATCTCATTCAAAATTCAGCAGACTTATCAGTTTTTTAGGATTTCAAGATTGGGGGATTGCAATGTTTCCATTGGATTTTTTCATGTATTAGAGTATGGAACTCATATTTAATCAAGAGCACCAATCCCTCTATGTGCCTTGATGTTAGTGACATTGGTTGTCGAACTCCTCTATCATGACCCTACTAAAAATGTACCCATCACTCAAACAAAATCTTGACTTCACATGCTACGTTTTTTCTATCTTATCATTTATGTTAATGCTTAGAGGGTGATATAAATGTCAAAGATCCCTATACAGATCCAAAGGTAATGACAAAGATACCTCTGGATATTAATGCTTAGAGGGTGATATTAATGACAAAGATCTTGATTTTCCAACAAGACTAAAAAATTAGACATTTCTCGTGGCGGCAAGAGGCCCAAGCATTAGCAATAGATAATAAATTTACTTTTTTTTCTAGTTTCTAGTAGGTTTTATAACTGTTGACTCTTTCATATTTATTATGATATTTTTTGTAAACAATATATGACAATTTAAGTTTGAAGTTTGAATTTGGCAATTATAACTCATTGATCATGAATTATGAATATGATGCTTCGTGAAAGTTGAAAGTTGTTTCATTTCATTTCATTTCATGTTAGATATTATTTGTTGTAATGGTTACACTTAGCTTAAAAGTACAACTTTGGTGATCAATGATGATAAATGTTATATATTGAATTTTGAAAGCTTTAAACTTTAAGATTGATGAATCATGAGACTCAATAGGTTGTATGTTACTAAGTTACCAACTTGTGGACGTGGTTGATGAAGATTATAACATCTAGAATATTGTTGTTATAAGGTTCAATCTATGTTTTTTATGCTCTTTATATCTAATTCATCATTCTACATGCTTTTGTTGACATATATGCATCAAATTATAAAAAATATAAAAATATATATATTATATAAAAAATCGCTCCCCGAAACGCTCCCAAACAGGGCTTCTGAAAATGTCGCTTCTGCTCCCCCTCCCAAGTAACCTTGATTTAAGGGGTCAAATGTATATGTCACAGTGGGTCAGTATAGTGGTGGGCCTACATGGGCAATGAGTGAGAATTAGTCTATATAAGAGATAATGTAGGTTTGTTCTAGCAGCACATTGGAGAGGTTGTTGTGACAATGATCCAAGTTAACGAACATGCTTCGCCCCTCCGTGGGTTTTGCTGGATGTGGTTGTGGATCTTGATGTAGTATTCGGGCAAGGTAACCTTCAGGTAAATTATTGAAAATATGAAGTGTGCCATTCTTCAATTAGTGTGGGATGGTAAGACACATTGTTATCAGGTTTGCCCTCTGTCAAAAAGGCAGGCTTTCCCATTAAAAAAATGTGAGATAGAGATAATGCAGGTTGTAATGCTTTGTGTATTAGAGTCATAATAGATACTCAAAAGTGTAGAATCAAGTAGGCCACTTAGAAAGGTTCAAAACAGCATAATCTATGTTGGAAAATATATATATTCATGTCATATGCAAAACATACAACTTCTTTCAACCAACTCTATAAGTATAATGGACCAATGGAGCTTGTTATAATGGAAAAGATTATCTTGAAGATACTTGGAAAAAAGGATCTGATTGGGTGGGTGGGCAGAACAGGTCATATTTAGCAATAACAAATATACTTGAGCTATTTGTGGCTCTTCATTTGAATTTTTCAATATAAAAAGTGTCAGGTTCCTTGATCAAACGGTTGACCTGGTCCATCACATAATTTGAAAATAGAAACAATCTATTTATTAGACAGCCAAGAAAGAACAAAATCTACGTTTTCCTTTCCTGATCAATTTTCCTACATCTGAGTTGAGATTTGTGCTCTGGATTGATTATATTATTTTAGCTAATAATAGATGTCAGGTCACATGAATGATTAGGTGATGCATGGCATCTTTGGATTGAAGAATTGGACCAACGATTGTATAAATGGGTCAAAGGTTCACAAGACTATAAATACATGCTCATTTCTTTGGTTGTAGATAACCTTGGATTTGTTCTTGTAGGGCTTTTCCTAAAGTGCATGCATGTAGGCAAAGATATGTTCACAATTCAGCATTCACTCTAGTATACTGTATTACTTTTCTGCAAGTCTTGTATTCTAGTCTTGCTTCTTGCTGATCATATTCTTTCTCCCATGCTTTTGATTTCCTATTCTGTAATTAATTATTTGGTACCATACCCAAAATCCTTGAATTATAATACAGTCTTTTCCATTTTACAGTAGAAAAGTGTTACTTTTAGTACAATTCACCTGCATTTAACTACCAGCACATCATCATTTCCATCATTTCCTTGTAGTTGTAGACATCAAGTGTTATGGGTTTTCTTCGGATTCCATTAGTAGCTACTCAAAGAAAAACACAGAAAACTTGTGCTAATTGTTGGACACCTAATCCTAAAGGGTTAGCGTGGAAGCCGAATGGACAAAGCAGTCCAAGGGACCTTGGGATGTGAATCCCAACGGTCACCATATTGTACTATAAATGTACATCTTTTGTGAATAAAAATTGTACTGAATGATTTATCTTTCCTATTGTTTTCTTATTTGTTCTCCCTGACCATGTCTGTTTAACATGGTATCAGAGCCATGATGAGTGGCCTGTTTTCCCTGAGCAACTGATCTGAGTTGCCTTGAATAGTGCTGGCCCAGTCTTCATTACCTGAAGAATGCCTGCCTCCCTACCTGAAACTGCAGGCCTGCCTGCCTGAAGCTGCATACCTTATTTCTGAAGGAAACGCACAGGTCCCAGAACATTGATTCCCTGGCTCTGCCTCTGCCTGGACTGACTGCACTATAAGCGTTTTTCATTGCTCTCTGACTGCCAGAGACTGCGCCCTCATGATTCATTGATAATGAATGGCATAAGCTTTGATGCGTTTCTGATTTTGAATGCACCTGAGCGTTGAATCGATTTGTAGCACGTTACTCTCAGACACATTCAGGTACTCAGGGTCACCTGCGCCACATCCGCTTCGCATATTATAATATTTATGAACGTATTATAGAAATTTTAATGGCGAGTATCTGTTGGATCCCGTTGTTGGATGTAGTGGGCGCGATGCCTTTTTACTCATGTAACGAGATTGATCATTAATTTTGATTTTAGTTTTGGAGTTATTCGAAATCTCCGTGGGAATGCGTTGGTTTTAATAATATTTTGGTTAGCTTGAGCTGTCAAGCTTGTGGTGCTGCCCATTTTCGACTCTTCTATAGTTCTGAAATATTTTCGACCCTTTATGATCTCCATTATTGTTCTGGATTTTAAAAAATAGGCAAACAGACAGTTCCAGCTCAACAGTACAGGAGGAACTCTAAGGAATACATACTTGGAACTGGAATATTCAAAGAGCTTTCCCGAGCCAGAAAAAAAAACAACAATCCCAACGCTGGCATCGCACAGTATTGCCAACTCTTGGCCTTTTTGAACAGGCCGCGTCTCCTCTTGGTCAATGTCACCTGCCTCCTCGTCGTGTTCTCTATTTTCTTCATCTCTCGCTTCCCTTTCCCCATGATTATATTGTATCTCAAAACTCGCTAACCAGTCTGTAAAATGGGAATCAGTCCATATATACGGAAGAGCTGGCTATCATGAATCTTAAGACAGGTCAGTGGAAGCGATCTCGGGTCTGCTAATGGATATCAAATCAACAATTGAAACTTCCGATATAAGCGAAACTATTTACACGTAGACACAATACTGAAAACAGCGTAAGATGTTTACAGGAGAGATTACCAGTCTACACAAATATCTCTTGATTTGAACCATCAGTGCATTGCGCTGTTGGAGGGGACTTGGGCATCCCTTTCACTGGAGAACCCAAAGTGAGCAGAGAGCCATAGCTGCACTGAAGTTTGGATCTTAAAGAAGCTACAGGATTCTGCATGATTGAAAATTGATCCTGACCCATATTGTTAGGCAATGGAATTGAGTGATTGAAGCTGTCTGCCTCTAAATATGGAGGCTGCAACTGTAATCCTGAGTTTGGCCGGTTGTCTGTGAGGTCGAGAATAATTGTGGGAAACGGGCTTGAGGTCGATATTCTGGCAATGCAGGGTATATATTGGTTGTTTTCAACCAAATTTTCTCTATTCATCCCCTCACCAATGAGCTGGTTTGATGCCCCAACGTGCATAGCAGCCATAGCCAGAGGACTCAGAGAATGTGTGTGTTCACCTTCGTAGGTTGTTATTGCAATTGTGGGATCTTGCGCGCATCTCTGAACCTGTTCAAAATCCTCGATGATTTAACATATTAATATCAGTAGGCGGCCATAGTCAACCAGACCATTAAGAGCAGATTTCTTTCTGAGAAAAGAACAAGGTCGAAGTTCGAACCTTTTTTTTACTGGGCAACACGGCGCCCAAGCACATTTGTAATAAGATCTCGGAAGTGGATTGCTTTTGGTCATCTTTTGCCCATATTTTCGCCACTGGCAGCCATCACCTCTCTGATTACAACAGATTCTGCGGATACTTACTTGCACAGGGTTGGAAGGGCTGGCAGATTTGGTACGAAGGGTCTTGCAATCACAGGTCCCAGGTTTCTCATATCTCTGTTATTCCTAAATCTGAAGCTATTGTTATATTCCTACTTCTGATGTGGACTATGTATTCTCTGAGCATTACATTGCTGGTTTGTTGTACTTCATGAGCATATACATGATTTCATGTTTGTTCATCCACACACATTTGATGGAAATTGCCTACAGCACTTTGTTTGCCTGATAGCGCGAGCCATCATATGTTTTTAAAGAATACACCTATAGCAAGCCATGTACCCATTTATTATGAAAACTGAAACTCAATAAAGCAGTGTAATTCTTGTTTGAATATTGTGAAAATATTGCCAGTGGGTGAAATGTCTTAAGATGAAGATTTGATCAGCATTATGAAGCAAATTTGAAGCAATTTTGAAGACATTTTTGGCAGTCATTCTAGGAGCAGTTTCTTGTAGAGATTTTGCATGATTTCCATAGCAGCCAGATGCTCTAAAGTTTGAAGTTGAGGACAGCACTCATCTTCACATTTATATATTTTTGCATTGGTCCTGCTCCATCAACCACTTTCGCGACATTGTTGCCACTTGACAAGCTCTTACAAGATCTTGTAGTAAGAGTACAATATTATTTTTCTGTTGCTGCTGCCTCAGTTGTGTTTTTTAAGTGACATTGAAGAAAAATGGCCAGACTTGAAGATGCATTAAAGTTATTGAATATCTTAATTCATTCCACTGTTGATGAGATGGTCAAAGTTAACAAAGAAATTCTCTTTGACATCCAAACCTCTCTGCAAACTGCACATGAGAATATTGA
>APFE031690712.1:6325-17741 GCA_000404065.3 Pinus taeda
AGTTAATAATTAGTGAATTAATTAATAACTAATTCACACAACTCATCACTTAGTCTATTGGCCAGTTAGACTAAATACAACTAGTTCAACTAAGTCAAACTGAACACAACTCCATTAATTGCTCATCTAACTCCACAGAACTCAACCACTTGAGTTCTAACTGAAGTCCTTCATACAATAACTCAGTCAACCCATAGGTAACCACGTGATTCCTTCAGGCAGTTGCATGTGCCACATTTGTAGCTCCAACTAAAGTGCTCCAAGAGAATAAGATAAAGTTTAGAGTCCAAATATTACTAAGGGCTAATAATATTTGGTTGTTCCTATTTTTACCTGACAGTCTAAAAATAGACTCTGATCACACCGCTGTGATCCAAAAAATAGAAGTCCATCTATTTTTCCCAACATGACCAATCATCCATAAACAGCATCCTGCAACTCATAGACCATGATCCATATGTCTAAAAGAAGACAGTCTAGAAATAGACTTTGCGCCAAAACTTGCCTGCGGGACCACTTAGTGAAGGCGACTCCTTTCCACTAAGCTCCATCATCTTGTTGCATTCTCAACAAGCATTTCTTGTTGCACACTTTTCAACAACAAAGAGTATGAAATGATGAAATGGAGTCAACAATACATTTTAACACGTGAAAACATAAGAAAAACTGAACTGAGCATCATACCACATGGATCCCAAAGAAATAGCTGCAATTTTTCATTAACCTTTTGTTGTAACTGGTAGAAAATGATGTTTATCAAAGCCTAAGCATCCCACTGAGCCCAACCCTTTACAATGAGAAAGAAAAAGAAGATATAGACCTCAATTCAACCTCCTCCCATCCTCATGGGTAGAATCCTTAAGATGAGGAACTAATCCATCAAAAGTTGAACAAGAAACTAGAATCTAGGCAACCCTAACAACTTACCTCTGAAAGGGAGGGAACTGATTCATTTGACTTTAAGAGAACTTTTGATCCAATGAATCTCCCCTCCAGTAACTAATATTCATCTTATTTACATGACTAGTCACCATTTACATCAATAAAAACATCATCCATGAGAGAAAACCCAAAAATTATCGTCATGGCACAGTAAAGTGAAAATTTAGCAGAAAATTATCCTATGCGCAGCTCTAGAAGGCTATGCGTAGCACTTTTGTAGGGCTATTTTGGAGGCCTTCCTGGTGTCCAAATTGAGCTCATGATAGCTCATTAGAAATCATGTCCTGTCTAATTTCCAAATATGCCTTTAGTTTCCCATTTAGAATTGATTTGACCCCTCAAAAACTGATTCTCCCGAGACTGCTTCTATGCGCAACACCAACGATTTGCTCAGCCACCAATTCACTTCAACTCCCTTCTCTCCTTCAACTCTCTTCTCTCTCTTTGTCAAATGAGTATGATGAAGTTTGAAAAATGATTTTGAAATCTTATATAGAGGGTGATTTTGATTTTTCCTTAGAAAAAACCCACTTTATAATGTTTTTTGGAACTTTTACTTTGTCTTCAAATCTCAGTTTAATGCTTTTCTTTCTTTGTCTCTTTTCAGGTGGATGATGCTTTGATTGAACTGAGATCTTCAATGGCTCATCTCTTGTAGCAAGGAGAAATGCTTGGGTAGCTTATGGGAACACTTATTTAATGAAATGACTTGAATTACATCACAAAATATGAATCAACTACAATACTCTGTTTTCGCCTCAAAAACAAGTTTTTGAGATGAAAATTACATCAGTGAAATAAGATATTTGTACAATAACCATGACTTACTATCAATCACTCTTTGTTTATTGGTCTTCCTCATACCTTTGTTTCCCTTTATTTATATTGAAATTATGCTTTTGACCTTGGAAATGAACCCTAAGACCTAATGGAAACATGACTACCTTGACTCTAAAAATAAAATAACTGAAACCATAACTAAATGCAACATGGAGATGGGTTAGAAAATGTACCTCATGAGGGAAATTTTGATTTTCTTAGAAGAAGACAACCATCAGTGGACCATTTTGGCATGACCTAATGGAATGATCAAAAATTCAGTATGAGACACCTAAAATGAAAATGCAAAGAGGAGATTTGATCCCTGATGGAAGTATGCATATACTGACACTAGCATTGGCCTTATTGGGGATGGCAGCTCCGTGTAGGTGTCAAGAACACCGTAGACCAAGTGCCTAGTTGATTGGGCCAATACGGTCAAACAAATGAAAGACTAAAAACTTTTTGAAATTTTTTAAAAATGACTCGATACAAACTAAAAACTGACTCAAAAACCAACTAAAAACAGCACAAAGAATTTAAGCTTTATAGCCTTCACTTCGAGCCCCAAGCTCAAATGACATTGTACTTCAAATCCTACAAGGAAAGCAAACTGGTATATACAATGATAGTGAAACAACTTCAACAAGCTGCATTAGAAATAATAGTGTTTCAGGAGCCTACCATTCACTGGTCCTCCTGAGCATTCTTGACCATCCATCCATTTCCTTCAATAAAAATGCATTTTGTCCTCGATAGGCTGAGATTTTATAAGGTCCTTTCCACAGATTTTCAAACTTACCATATTTCCCTTTTTCTTCATTTCGTGCATCCCACTGTGGCACTACATCTTCCAGCTGAAACTTTTATGCCTTGGTTTTGCAGTCATAAATTTTCTTTATCTTCTCTTGCAGCTGGAAAGTATTTTGAGAAACCTCTTCCCTTGTTTGTTGAAGGTGAATCATTTGATTGATTCGACGCTGAATATCATCTTCTTCACTATTGGCTTCTTGCAATAATCTCATGACAAAGACTGCAAGGGATGTAGGAAACACTGTATCAGTACCATAAACCAATTCAAAAGGCGACGTACCTATTGATTTCTTATTGCTCACTCTGTCAGCCCACAAAGCATTGACAAGCTTTCGATGCCAATTCTTTTTTTTTGCCTCCAAAATCTTCTTAATAATGTTTACCAAGGATTTATTTGAAGACTCAACTAGTCCATTTCCCTGCAGAGAGTATGACACGGAATGACCCAATTTCATGTTGTATTTGTTGCAAAACTCAACCATTTTCTTTGACTTAAACGTTGTTGCATTATCTGTAATAATCTTGTGAGGGCAACCAAAATGAGACAAGATATTGGACTCTAAAAACTGAATAATTACCGTGTCCATAGCTTGCCTTGTCGGAATGGCTTCGATCCATTTGGTGAAGTAATCGATAACTGTCAAAATCCATTTGTTCTGTGCTGATGATGTAGGATGAATTTCTCCTATGAAATCAAGCCCCCACTGTTGGAAAGGCGCATTGACTACAACTAGATTCAAATGAAGAGGAAGCAGCTTCCTTTTTCCCTGAAAAACATGACATTCGTGGCAGCTCATGGCTGTTTTATATAAATCTGAAAACAAAGATGGCCAATAATACCCTTCTCTCAAGATTTTATTATCTATTGTTTTCCAAAACAAGTGAACCCGACAATCTCCTCTATGAAAATCATTCATTACCTACTGAGCTTCATTTTCAACCAAACAATTAAGAAGAACCCCTCCTGGATCTTTCCAATAGAGAAAACTATCTAAAATGCATAAATTTGCAGACTTCAGTTTTAGTGATCTACCTTTACTTTTCGACATTCCAGGAGGAGGAGAAAGATGTTGAAGAACATATACTATATCGGAATACCAAGGTAAGTTGAGAAACATCTATGATACCTGAATGAGTGTGCCACCATCTTCGTCATCTGACATTGCAGCAATAAGATTTACGTCAAGAGCATGAAGATTCGACTCAACCATGAGTTTTGCCAAGCCTTGACCTTTGATTAGTTTCATGGGCTTAATCTCAAGATCATACTCTAACATCGCTACTATCCACTTACCTCTTCTTCCTTCTGGATCAGTTTGCATGAGGACATCTTTGACAGCTGCTTTGGGAACATATGATATGGTATGTGAATGCAGAATGTAAACTCGAAAATACTTCAATGCCTTTATAAGAGCCAAAGCTTGTTTCTCAATGATGTTATAGCGAAGAGCATCATCTATGATAGTTTGACTGAAAAATGCAATGGGCTACTCCACCTGACCCTTCTTTTGCATCAACACCGTAGCCAAAGTGTGCTCAGATGCAAATGAAAATATAATAAAATCATGAATATAATCGGGACTGATCAAAACAGGGGTTGTGGTCAAAGCAAGTTTTACCAAGCTGAAAGATTTCATGGCATCCTCGGTCCATTTCACAGTGATATCCTTCTTCGACATATTAGTTAACTCACACAAATGCTCAGCCAAATTTGGTATAAATTTGCGTAAGAATTTCATCTTACCGTTGAAGGCTTGGATCTCCTTTTTGTTGCACGGAAAGACTATTTGCTGAATTTCCTCCACCCTAGAAGGATCAATTTGAATACCATCTTTGAAAATTATATGACCGAGGAGCTTACCTTCCTCCATGGAAAAAAGACTCTTCTTTGGATTTAAAGAAATCCCGAACTCCTTGCATTTCTGAAAAGCAATCCTCAGGTGGTGTAATTGCTCATCATTAGAACTAGAAAATATTGTCAAGTCATCTAAGTAAACCACTAAGAAAACATCCTTCTCGTTAGCGAAAGCTATATCCATGGCCCGCTGAAAAGTGGCCCCGACATTCTTCAGCCCAAATGGCATCTTGGCATACTAAAAAGTCACGCATGGTGTTGTGAAGGCAATTTTGTCTTGGTCTTTTTCATGCACCAAAATCTAATTGTAACTTGAGTAGCCATCTAGTAGTGACATCTGTGATGCTCCAACTACTCTTTGCACAATATGGTCCATATTAGGAAGAGGATAATTATCATACTTTATTTAGGTTCCAAAAATCAATGCATAACCTTATCTCTCCTGTCTTTTTTCATACCGGGACCAAATTTGAAACCCAATCAGAGAATCTAATTGGAACAATGACAATAGCACTAAACAATCTATTTACCTCTTTCTTGATAGATGGCAACAGCTTTGGGTTGATCCTCCTCAACTTTTATCTAAAGGGTTTTTGATCCAGCTTGATAGGAATGGTGTGCTGAATGATGTTCTTGTCATACACTTTCAAACCTGAGTAATCCCACACAAAAACATTAGACAATTCAGAAAGCAACTTAACTTACTTAGCCTTTGACTCAGGAGATAATGTTTTTGATAACCTAACAAGCTTGGGTTGGTCCACTGTCCCAATGTTTACATCTTCAACTCCTTTATTAGTAAGAACCATGGTTGTTTTTCTTGCCACATCATCTTGATCAAACAACTCTTCTAAAGGTATAAGACCTCTAGGAATAACATTATCCTTTAGATGTAAAACATCCATCTCATTTACCTCAATGTCTTGTTCATCAAAATCACAAACATTATCAATGAAAACATTCTTAAACTTCCCTTCATTCTGAAAAAAAGGAATTAATTTCATTGTCATCCCAAAAAACTTGCCAATATCTCAAATTATCGGGAACAGTAAGCCTATGTTTGACATGAATTTCAAATTTGTTGCTATAATTCATTGGAATTTTTAGATTGCTCGCTATTGTATCAAGTGAATCAGCAATGATGTTTTGACTTCTCGGCACCGTTGTCAATGTGTATTCTGGAAACATTTTCAAGATATTCGAGACTGCATTCCTATAAGCTCTCATCCACGGATGCTTCGCTTGATATTCTCCTTTGACTTGTTTAATCACTAGCTCTGAATCACCATAAACAAAAATCCTTTTCGCACCCAACTTCTTCAAAATCTTTAGACCTGTAATCAATGCGTCATACTCTGCTTCATTATTAGAGAAATCGAAAGCTAATTTATAGGAACACACTCTAACATTACTTGGGACTTTTTCTGGCTGAAAAACAGGTCTTCGAATCCAAATTCCAATACCCGCACCATTCTTACCCAAATCACCATCGAAATCCATGCTCCAAAGGCTGTCTTCGTCTTCCAGATGTTGGAATTCTACTTTTTTCGATCTTACCTTTGTTGGTTGCTTCATTTTTCTATTCTTCACTGACTTTTTGCTCCTGTGGAGGCTGCTCAAAAGGAATTGCCACTTTTTTCTTTTCTTGATTAAGAACTGCTCTAAAACCCTTGGAGATTTCTGGTACATCATTTACTTCTATGAGTTGAATATCTACGTCATTTAATCCACTATCAGTGTACAAAACAAAATACTTTAAATATGTATGTACATCATTTATCGGATGATTTATGGGCTTCTCTTTACTATTGATCATATATTTCATCTTCTTTTCCTGGTACAACTTCCTCAATTGACCGAAAATAGGGATTGTAGCATAAGAGAAGTTAAGTTGTAAAGTGCCTTTGAGTTTGGCTCCTCACGATCTAGATAACAGAATACTAAATCGAGGTGGTATATTAGCTACTACCACGTCCATCAAAACATTCTTTGCTGGGATTTGATCTAAGGAAACCACTAAATCTTTGATGAGACCAATGCAGCAAACTCTACTAGAATCAAATGAATAAAAATCATGATATTTTTGGGTGATATCCAAGCCAAGCTTTTCCATGATAGCCTTGGGCATCAAATTGTGGGAAGCTTCATAATCAAGCATATCATTATGAAGAATATACTCATGCAGTCTAAGATTCAAATAAAAGGGTGGGACTTTGCTATCTTCTAGCTGACCTTCTATAGCTGGACCAAAAATAAGTTTAGGATGATCATCCTCAACATTCACCATGTCGGACAAAGGATGAATATGCGGTATTCTAGACACACAATGTTTATAATGGCTATTCTTAACAAGATCGGTCAAAGGAATGGACACTTTCAATTTAGAAATTTCACTTTATAAATTAAAAGATGTGACTTTTTCTACCTCTTTGACACTGATGTCTCTCTTATCTGTTTGCTCCTTCGTTGCACTATTCTTTTTCTGATTGTCTTTCTCTTTTGCAGTTGTACTTGTTGATGGTTGATTTACCTTGCTAGGATTCTGATTGGCATGCTCCTTTCCTTTTTCTAATTGTTTGAGAAATCATTCTTTGACTAAACATCCTTCCTCTTTTGAATAAGACTGACCGGTACAACTTTGATCCTCAAAGAATATTTTTTGTTGTTGTGCGCTCAAAGCATTCATGTAACCACGCTAATAATCATCAGATTCGACCTCCAAAACGACATCATTTGCTAAGATGTAGTCCTCATCCTTTAGAATGTCGAAACTTTCTACATACTCCTCATATTCGGTCAGAAATATAGGCATACCATTTGCAGTGAAGAAGTGATTTGTTTCAATTACCGGGTCTTCCTCCTCTTCTTCTTCCACTCCTTGAACATAATTATGTTGTAATGGAGTTCTGATCTGTTGTTGTTGTTGCGCTGGTTGTTTTGGTACTTTTTTCTCTCTTTGCTTGATTCAAAATTGGGGCTACTTCTACCCTCTAAAGTTTGGGTTCCGGATTTGCGGTTCAGGTCTGTCTGTGATGGACAACCGGTCAACCATCCTTTCCATCATTTGAATTTACATCTGAAGTAGATGCTTCTTCTTTCACGGTCACTCTTTTCTCTGATCTAATTCTTGCTCTTTTGGCCAGCAAGTTCGCTTCTATGCTCACAACATTATTTTGCATGTCTTCTAGAGTTGTAAGATCGCGTTCACACAACTGATATGCCATATTGGCATCAAATCCATCTAGAAACTTAAGCAAAGCCAATCCCTCTGGTGGTTTGGTATTTGCAGGAATAGCATTGTATACTACATTAAATCTCACACAATAGTCTTGCACACTCTCGCCAACATTTCTTGTGACGTTCTCATATTCGGACAAAATCTAAAGGGGATTCTTCTTCGCCTCCCACCAATCTAGGAACTTCCTCTAGAGGACAGGTAGAGTAGTGATAGAAGCTGTTGGTAGGGTTCTGAACCATTTCCGAACTTCTCCTCAAAACTTTGTACAAACAACCTCATCATCACATCTTCGATTTCAACTTCATGGAGGTCAAAGAAATTATTCATCTTGTCTACATGTTGTTGAGCTGTAATAGTTTGAGTGTCGTTGAAGAAAGGTATTTTGGTTTGATAATCAGGGGGCATGGCACCAAGATTTTGAGGAAAAACAAGGGGTGCATATCAAACAACTATAACTAGAGGTGGAGGATGTGGTGGATTTAAAACAAGGATTGGGATATTCGGTATAATCAAAGGGGAATTAATGGTAGCTTGAGTGGTGTGAACAATCTGTGAAGAAGAAGGTGGAGGATGAGAGATAGTTTAAGTGGTAGTAGATGCAATGGAAGTATTTCAAAAATCGAAAGATGGCCTATGAAACTTATTTTTCACCCAAGTGTTTAAGTTTGAAGAGAGGTTCTACAAATGATCAAGAGTGTGAATAAGTTGTGACCCTAATTGATTGTTTGAAAACAAGTCTTCAACAGGGTTATAAGGAGATATAGAAGAATCAACAACTGTCTGATCAATCCAACTTAAAGATTTACTGCGAAATAAAATCTGCTCAAAATTAATATCAAACTCAATGTCTTGCAAAGTGTCTAACCTTTCCGGGAGTGAATTAACTCGAGGAATGAAATCTTTACTTGATTGTTCTCTGGATAAACTAGATTTCTCTACAACTTTCTTAGATTTTCGCCCAATTTTATGAGGATCACTAACAATGGTTGGAGGATTCGGATCTGGATTGGATCTGGTGTACTTTCGGGAAGCCAGTATGTCTAGTTTTGAAAATTAAGATATTGCTTTACAACTTTCCAATTTAGCCTATGATTAAATTCTAAAACTTATCATCCACAAGCTTAAGAATTAAAATAAAACATCTTACTGGGGTGATTAATTTCTGATATTTCATTCCCCAGTATGGTCGCCACTATGTTAGCACCTGGATTGAACCTCGGGCTGAAGGAAGGCAATGCCAAGGTAACCACAAACCACGCTTAGCCAAGTAGCTAGCCCTACTAGGCCAGGAGAGGGCTCTCTCCATAAGGATCTTAGCCAAATTGACTATATCTAGAAAGTGATATTAGGCTAGGTATAGTAGCATAAGGTTTGATTTGATTTTGAATGGTTTTGCTGGATCAGGAGGAGCCGAACAGTTAGGGAAAGGAAATTAGGTCAAAATTGCAGGGTGTTCGATGGGGCAAGGTAGGCACAATGATCAGAACCTTAGAGTTTGATGGATGAGGTGAAAAGATAGGTGAGGAGCTAGGAAGAGCATGTAAACCTCATGGATTCTTCCTAAACTGAAGAAAACACAGACTGTGAAATGTCTACCCAAAACATAGCATAAAAGTTATGGATTTTGCCTTTCAGACTTGTATACATTCACATAAATAGTATGAAATGAAGAAATGGAGTCAAGAATACATTTTAACACATGAAAACATAAGAAAAACTGAATTGAGCATCATACCACATGGATCCCAAAGAAATAGCTACAATTTTTCATTAGTCTCCTGTTGTAACTAGTAGAAAATGATGTCTATCAAAGCCTAAGCATCCCACTGAGTCCAACCCTTTACAATGAGAAAGAAAAAGAAGATATAGACCTCAATTCAACCTCATCCCATCCTCAGGGGTTGAATCCTTAAGATGAGGAATTAATCCATCAAAAGTTGAACAAGAAACTAGAATCTAGGCAACCCTAACAACTTGCCTCTAAAAGGGAGGGAATTAATTCATTTGAATTCAAGAGAACTTTTGATCAAATGAATCTCCCCTCTAGTAATTAATATTCATCTTATTTACATGACTAGTCACCATTTACATCAATAAAAACATCATCCATGAGAGAAAACCCAAAAATTATCGTCACAGCACAGTAAAGTGAAAATTTAGCAAAAAATTGTCCTATGCACAGCGCTAGAAGGCTATGCGCAACACTTTTTACAGGGCCATTTGGAAGGCCTTCCCGGTGTCCAAATTGAGCTCATGATAGCTCATTGGAAATCCTATCCTGACTAATTTCCAAATATGCCTTTAGTTTCCCATTTGGAGTTGATTTGACCCCTCAAAAACAGATTCTCCCAAGACTGCTTCTATGTGCAGTGCCACCAATTCACGTCAACTCCCTTCTCTCCTTCAACTCTCTTCTCTCTCTTTGTAAAAAGAGTATGATGGAGTTTGAAAAATGATTTTGAAATCTTATATAGAGGGTGATTTTGATTTTTCCTTAGGAAAAACCCACTTTATAATTTTTTTTGGAACTTTTACTTTGTCTTCAAATCTCAGTTTAATGCTTTTCTTTCTTTGTCTCTTTTAAGGTGGATGATGCCTTGATTGAATTGATTTCTTCAATGGCTCATTTCTTGCAGCAAGGAGAAATGCCTAGCAGCTTATGGGAACACTTATTACATGAAATGACTTGAATTACATCAAAAAATATGAATCAACTACAATACTCTGTTTTCATCTCAAAAACATGTTTTTGAGATGAAAATTACATCAGTGAAATAAGATCTTTGTACATTGAAATTACATCAGTGAAATAAGATCTTTGTACATTGAAATTACATCAGTGAAATAAGATCTTTGTACATAATCTTGTTTAGAGAATAATTTCGGCAAAATCACATACAAAATCATTTTTCGACGCGTTTCGAACCAACCAAAGTGGTTCATCGTCAGGACAAGTTGAAGATCCAATCATAGCGATGCAATAAATAGGGACAGCAGGCCATTCCAACAGCTAAATTGACAGGGTAACGGTTACCAGACCTCTAACAGCTAGGTTTGACCAGGCTCCCGGGGGAAGGACCTAAATTTATCTAATTATTATATTTATCCATTTACTTATTATTATAAATATGTATATGGTTATTACTATAAATAATATATTAATTTCCATTGTCCTTATATAAAATTCATTATTTATTTAAATATTTAAGTGATAATCATACATTATCAAGACTAATTAAATTACTATTTTATTAATATATTTATTTCTACATAAATCCACTATATTTTACCATATATTGGTATGAGGAATAAAATGGTAAATATTTCTATCCCATTAACCCATATATTATATAATATTATATATAATATAATTATAAATATGATACATAATATTAAATATCTCCGCTTAATAATGTAAATATTATTATTACAATACCATTACCCTTATATAATACCAATAATAAATATTATCTATTTAAATAATAGAAATCTAATGGTTAATATTTCTATTATTGTTAATTTTAGAACCTAATTCAATTATTATTTTATCAAAATATTAACATATAACCTATGCAAACACCTTTTTTTAATCATATTTACCTAATATATTATTAATATTTACCATTTTACTTATTAGAATAAGAAGGTAAATATTCTTTTTTAAAAATCTAGAACTTTTTTATTTTATTAATCTATTTATGTACTTACCTTAAAAACTTTTTTATCATTCTTAATATTATTACTAATAT
>APFE031690712.1:21289-33362 GCA_000404065.3 Pinus taeda
AAGTACATAAATAGAAAAATAAAATAAAAAAAAAGCTTGAGATGTTTAAAAAGAATAATTACCGTCCTAATCTAATAAGTAGAATGGTAAATATTGATAATATATTAGGCAAATAGGATTAAAAAAGGTGTTTGCATAGGTTATATGTTAATAGTTTGGTATAAAAATATTTTAATTAGGTTCTAAAATTAACAATAATAGGAATATTAACCATTAGATTTCTATTATTTAAATAGGTAAATTTGTATTATATAAGGGTAATGGTATTATAATAATAATATTTACATTATTAGGCGGAGATTATTATATTATATATGGGTTAATGGGATAGAAATATTTACCATTTTATTCCTCATCCCAATATAGCCCAATATATGGTAAATATTAGTGATTTTTATGGTAGAAATAAATATATTAATAAAATAGTAATTAAATTAGGTTCTTGATAATGTATGATATCTACCATTCTAAATATTTAAATAAATAATGAATTTTATATAAGGACAATGGAAATTAATATATTATTTATAGTAATAACCATATACATATTTATAATAATAAGTAAATGGATAAATATAATAATTAGATACATTTAGGTCCTTCCCCCGGGAGCCTGGTCAAACCTAGCTGTTAGAGGTCTGGTAACCGTTACCCTGTCAATTTAGCTGTTGGAATGGCCTGTTGTCCCTATTTATTGCATCGCTCTGATTGGATCTTCAACTTGTCCTGACGATGAACCACACTGGTTGGTTCGAAACGCGTCGACAAATGATTTTGTATGTGATTTTGCCGAAATTATTCTCTAAACAAGATCTTTGTATAATAACCATGACTTACTATCAACCACTCTTTGTTTATTGGTCTTTCTCATACCTTTGTTGCCCTTTATTTACATTGAAACTATGCTTTTGACCTTGGAAATGAACCCTAAGACCTAATGGAAACATAAAAATAACATAATTGAAACCATAACTGAATGCAACATGGATATGGGTCAGCAAATGTACCTCATGAGGGAAAATTTGATTTTCTGAGAAGAAGACAACCATCAGTGGACCATTTTGGCATGACCTAGTGGAATGATCAAATATTCAGTATGAGACACCTAAAATGAAAATGCAAAGAGCAAATTTGATCTGTGATGGAAGTATGCATATACTAACACTAACACTCTCAACAAACTTAACACTTTTTCCAGGTGTTATGCATGCTCTTCATCATTCTTAGAATATATGAATATGTCATCATTGAATATTGTCACCAACTTTTCTAGATAAGGATGCAACGCACTATTCATCAAACACATGAAAGTAGCTGGAGCATTAGTAAGACCAAAAGGAACTACTACAAACTCATAATTCCCATATCTGGTCTGAAATGCGGTTTTGTAGATGTCCTCTTCTTGGTTGCATACTTGATGATATCCTATTCTCAAATCAATATTCGAGAACAATGTTGCTCCCTTCAATTGATCAAACAAGTCATCAATTTGCAACAAAGGATACTTGATCTTAATCATCACCTTGTTCAACCACATGTAATCAAGGCACAATCTAAGATTACCATCATTATTCTTCACAAACAATACTAGTGCACCCCAAGGCGACACACTTGGCCTAATATATCCCTTGTCAAGGATTTCTTTAAGTTGCAACTTCAATTCCACCAAATTTGAAGTGCTCATCTTGTACAGTTCCTTAGATGTTGGTGCTACTCCCGACATCAAATCAATAGAAAATTTCACTTCCTTATGAGGCAATAACTCTGAAATATCTACTGGAAATACATCTTGAAACTGCTGCAAAACCGAATACCTCTTCAAGACTTCAGCATCCTCAACATCCTTCCTTTTGTCACTGGAAATATGAATTGAGAATAATACACATCCTTTCATGCTACTACGTTTTTCCTGCATAGTTGTAACCATTGTCAACTACATTGAATTTCTTGTACGAAACTGCATTCTCTTTGTTACCTGCATCCTAAGGTCTTCCTCACTTCTTATCCCACTTTCCCTTAGTCTTGTCATTACCTTTCCAACCCTGCTTAGGCTTCGACTTATTCTTAGACTACTCATAAAAATGTTTCAACTTCCCAATGACTTCCTCTAATGTCTGAGGCTTATCAGACTCAATATGATCCTTAAATTCTAATGGAAATCCACTAACGAATAATTGAACCTTCATCTTATCAACCTTAAGATATGGTACATACCTCAATAGATCCAAGAACTTAGTCATATAATATTTGTCCGTCATCGATCCCATCTTCAACTCATATAAATCCTTAGCCTTACCATCATAGTATCTCTCAGATAATTATTTCTTCCTAAAGAGTCTCTTGAATTCGTGCCAACTCAACTCCTCTGTCTTGATGCTTCTGACACACTTCACATCTTCCCACCAGATTTTTGCTTTCCCCTTGAGACTGAAAAATATCTATCTTGGTTTTCATATTCTTTGTATAATCATGCAGCTCAGAGAACTTCTTCATCCCAAGCAACCATGCTTCTGCATTTCATTAACTCTCCATCGAATGTAGGAGGCTTGGATTTCTTGAAGTCATCTAAAAAGTACTGCTTCTTGTTCCTCTTGTAAGGATGATAACGGTGATGACCATGTTGTGTCTCTGATCCAGAACTAGAATAGAATCCATAACCACTACCTCTCCTGTCAGTTATGTCTAATCATCTGCCACCTCTGACCATGTCATCTTTGTTTTACCTATGCCCTCCATGAGACCTACTAACATATGCCCATTTTTCCTTTCCTCTTGTCCATAACTGGTCTGTGGTTGACCCTGACTCTGCAAATCTAATAAACTCTGAAAAATCACTACATTTACCTCTCTTTTTTTTCCTGTTCCCTGGAAATTCTTTCCTGTGACTGAATGATTTTGTCATTATCTGTCTTGCAACTCCTAATCTCTACCTTTAAACTTCTCAAAGTATCTGCTATTTCAGAAGAGTACTCATCTATGTGTTAATCATATGATCTATAAGGAGAGTAACGTGAATCGTAATCCATCAATTTTCTTGTCATCTCTAATATTCTACATCTTGCAAACATATCATGTCAAATAAACCAAATATAAACATAATCAACATCCCTCAATGAAATTCAGGGGAGGCCTATCTCATTGCACAAATAAATCCAAATTAGCAAATATATAATATATATATATATATAAATATATATTATATATATATATAATAATATATATATATATATATATATATATAATATATATATATATAATATATATATATATATATATATATATATATATATAAAGATAGATAGATAGATAGATAGATAAGATAGATAATATCAACATATCAATCATCTCAACATAGCAACATCATCAACCTCTATATGACGACACAACTGCGACAATGGCCATCACAAGAAATAACCAACATGCATGCATGACAAACACATAGACAATCATACATGCATACATAACAATCACATCTACCTTGAGGTCGAATGCTACAACCTAGTTCTGATAACACAATTTAAACACCTCCCCCCACATTTACCCAATTCACAAATCTTCCAGGGTAAACATGAGATGAAGAGTTACAATGACATGACCTAACCTCCAAGCTTCATATATGAAAGTGGGGCTGACAAGTGACATTCTCACAAACATCACTCGGGACTACAAGACACTCAGAGACCAAAGCACCAACCTAGGTGACAAAAACCTAAGTTGGGGCTGATTTTATCACATATTAAGTCCCAAATTAATGCTCAACAAGGAAAGGGTGTGATTATAGGGCTCCAACTGCACGCATGACACTACTTTCATGCGGTTATAGCCCAAAATCTCCAGTTAAGAGAGTGTGGTTCTGAGATATGAGCCACAATTCTAGGCCAGCCTGTAGACCACTGCCCATAAATGTCCAAGACTTTCCAGAATCATTATTGACATGAGGAAAAAGCTAAACATTCAAACTCTAATCAATAACTTTACCTAGACAGGCTAGAACACACTAGACATTTTGTCAAACACATGGCAAGCATAGAAGTTACAAGTCATGAATCATATCTAATTATAATAGTTTGAAATTTGTCTGAAAATGACCAAGAAGGCTCTATGCCCTCTCCACATAGCTGCAATAACACATATTATTCCACATATTTATTAATAAATCAATAACTAAACAATTCATGACAAGATCCATAGATGGTACACATCATATAACCAACTTATAACTAGAAAATAACCAACATAGAAATCATAGCAACTCAGCCATAATATCACCAATATAATACTACAAGTGCTCATAGATCACAATATGGAAATGTCTCATATTAACATAGGAAAATACCAACCACGTCAAGGACTTCCACGTACCACCCGACCATAGATTGCCAAATATCTCTTTCATCCAATCACCCCCATGCCATATTCCAAGCATGAATGTGGGATCTCATGGAATAAACAAAGACAAAATTAAACCAGGGCTTCTAGAGGCCAAACCACCTCAACCCTCAACCACAATGATTACACCTCCATGTTCGAACAACACTAACACCAACTAGATCAATCTCTACCTAATTTTTCTAGGGTGCCAAGAACTAGTAACTCAACCCACAACCTTCTAGGGCTCCAGAGCATTTGTCCAACCCAACTTTAGGGACTAGTAATTCAACCCACCAAGGGCTCCAGATCGTTTGTGCCAACCTAAGCTCCAAGACTAGTAACTCAACCCAAGTTGTTCTAGGGCTTCTAGAGCATTTCTTCCAACCCAATACCATAAGGAACATGAGCACCAATCAGAAAAAGAAAAAAATCAAGTGGGAAACCCACAACACCATGGCTATCTAGGAAATGGAAAGGTAAGGCTAAAACCACTATCAATCTAGGCAATCATTCAATGACAACACATAACCAGATAATCACATGCATATGTCATGCATCCAAAAATAAACAAGGAGATCATACATGCAGCCTGTTAACTGCAAAGCAATCCAAATGTAGCTATTGATCCACTTGTTCCCTTGTTCTTTCTTTCTTTCCTTTTCCTTCTTTCTCCAATCCAAGTGAAACTATAATTTTCTAAGTGTGCAAGAGCATGAGAGAATGAGAGAATAAAAGAGAGATCCACCCAAAAACTATCAAAAGGCTAGCAACTGATTATCAGAAGCCTTTTTATCATTGAGGCCTCTATTTTCTTTATTTTCCTTCATTTTTCCTTCAATTTCCCTCTCATGCAAATTTGTGTCTCTTCACCTTGACTTTTCTCCTATTTTCCTTTATTTCATAAATAAAATGCCAATTATTGCCACTTTGCATTTGCCAATTTATAGAGTCATTAATTAATCACCAATAATACCCATCACTATGTTTTTCCCAAAATTCAGCTTGGAATACATGTCCCATGACCTTGGCATTATACTTTATTTACATGAAAATCAACCTGGGTTGTTTGAGTTGACAATTATAATTCAAGGTGCACTTGAGAAGTGTAAAAGAGAAAAGAATACGAAATCAGAATCAAATTGTTTTCCTATAAATGCTTGGTTTAATAAGGAATGAAAAATGTCAAGGAGAACCTTGAAAAAGGCAGGAAAAGACAAGATGAATGTAAAGTTATATAAGCAAATTTTAAAAAGAAAAAAAGGGGAGTTCATGCAAACAAGGAAATAGGAGTTAATATATCTAGGAAAGAATAACCCAAAGCTTATTTGGCAAGAACTTCAACCAAGGAAGAAGCAATCCAAAAATAATATTACATCCAATCAATGGGTTGACTATGCAAGACAACTAAATGAGAAATAATCAGAGGTTGAGCCGCCCCTAGGATAAACACAACTATAAATCATTTCATGTTACAGGAGGTGGAGATTAGAATTAAGAAGTTGAAAACAAGAAAGGCAAAGGACTTGGTTGAACTCTAAGAAGAATATATAAAGTGGGGATGAACACTCTTGCACCACACATCATGGAAATATTCAACAACATAATTTGGCAAGGATTACCAAGAGATTGGACAACTAGCCTAGAAATTCCCCTTTTTAAAAGTGGAGACATTAATAATCCTTCCAAATATAGAACCATTATGTTCAATCATGTGTTTTCAAAGTTTTTTGGAAGCATGGTAGAAAATATAATAAGTAAGTGGAAATAAGTAAAAGAAAAGAGGGAAAAAGGGAAAGCGAGTTTTAGGCCAAAGCATTCTATAGTGGATAATGGTATCACGCTAAGACACATTATTGGGAAGTTTTGGGGGGACAAAGAATAAGTATTTTGCTACTTTGTTGACTTCAAAAAGGCATTTGACATGATCCCTAGAGATAAGTCTTGGAATAGAATGAAAGAACTTGAAATTCCTTTACATTATAGAGTCACTATCCATAGGCTCTATGAAGAGGTGAAAATTAGAACTTCAACAGGCATTTCAGAAAGCTTTAGAAGTGACATTGGAGTCAAGCACAGCTACCCTTTATCCCCTACTCTTTTTGTTTTATATATCGATAAACTAGAAAAGTGGTTAAATATGCAAGGTGGAGATGGTGTTCGGTTGGGGGAGTTCGTGATAAAGCTTCTTTTATATGTTGATGACCTTGTATTGATTTCTAAGTCGACCCATGGATTGAAAATGCACCTATATGCCCTTGAGAAATTTTGTAGAGCAGTGGGGATGAAATTCAATACCAACAAGACCAAACTAATGATTTTCTCTAATAAAAGGAAGTAGAGCCAACATACATTCTTCTTTGAAGGAAAAATTATTAAAGAAGTAAAGGATTACAAGTACCTTGGGATTGATTTCAACAACGAGCTTAATTGGGAGGATTGCAGAAAGAAGATAATTTTAGGAGGGTGGAAAGCATTATATGCTCTTCAAAACATATGTAGAGAGGCAAAGTTATGGGATTGGAAAATGATTAAAGTGCCTTTTATACTCCTAGTTTGTCCAATGATGCTATATGGGTGTGAAATGTGGGCTAGAAGCACCCCCACCTCAAAATGGAAACAAATTGAGAAAATCCAAAAACGCTTGATCATGAGCAAGTTCAAAATAAAAATTTTGGTTCCTTATGAGATAATGTTGATTGAATAGTAGCATCTCCCATTGAAGAAATTTCTATATTGTGTCTCACAATATATCTAAAAATAATTGAAATAATGGGAGTAGGTAGATGGCCTAAAGTTATCTTCAATGAAGGAATGAGAGAAAGAAAGAAAACATGGATGAAACAAAACAACAAATGGATGCAAAAATAGAATATCTTCCTCAATGCATGTCCCACAAATAACAAGGAGTTAAAGAATTTTGTTATGGAAAAGCTTTGTAAGCATATATGGATAAAAGAGTTGGGTAGAAAGAAGAAGTACTATGTTGAGGAATTCAACCCCACTTGTGATCTCCAACAAAAAGAGTACATTGGAGATAACATTCCTTGGAGAGAAAAGATTATTATTGCTCAATTGAGAACTAACTCACATCAACTTTAGTGTGAAATGGGACTATGGAAAAGACCTAAAGAAGCTTGGGAAGAACAGGTGTGTACTTTTTTCACTTCTGGGGAAGTGGAATCGGAAAAACATTTCATTTTGGATTGTGATGCTTTTTAGAGACATCAAGGACAATTATGGATATATGTTAGCACCAGCCCCTTGGCATTGTCTTTTCAACGAGGGGACTGTTAGAAGGTTGGGACAACTTTCATCAACTTGAATAAGAAAAGGTTTGGATTGCAAAAGGAAAAAAGAAGGGAGGATGGTGGTCCCATAGACTATATTTACTCTTGCGGATGTTAAAAATATCATTCATTCATTCATTCATACAAGTTCTAGTGTCAAAATCGAAATAGAGAAATGGTGAAATAATTGAATCGGGAAATATTGAAATAGGATGGCATTAGCAATGCAAATGGCTATGTGAAATGACAACTCAATAAATGGGAAGATGGTCTAACATTAATATATGTCAGTGATGATAATTGTTTTTCATCCATGAGTTTACACATTGGTTGATAGAAAACACAATTAATTATTAGAGCTCAAATATGTTTACTTTCTATGTCAAAGTGTTCCTAATAATTGAACATGCAAGTGTTACAACTTAGCTCAAACTTTGATTAATTACAAATATAATTTGTTACTTGATGCAAACTAGATCATATCAAAACTTGGATTCATCATATTATGGTTGTATTAAAACTAATATATATATTATATATATATATATATAATATGAAAGAAGTAAAGCCTATAATAATATTTCAAATTTGTTGTTCAATGAGATTTGAAAGAATTGTGTTTTATTTTTTCTATATAAAAGAGATCATGTTTCTTATCTCAGGTTATTGAAATATATATAATATATATTATATATATATATATAATATATATAATAAATTATAATATATATATATAATATAATATATAATATATATATATAGATATATATAGATATATAATATATAATATAATATATTATATAAACACAAAAGTAATTATAAGTTAGCAACTAATTAATCATTATAGTCTTAGCTTTCAAGAGGGACTAATTGCGTTGAGAGGTGCATTCTACAACACAATATGAGGGAGGTGTAATTCCTTCCGTGCTCAACCTCAATTTGACACACATCCCTTTTAAAATAAAAATAAATACTCTAAGTAGAAAAACAATGTAGGCTATAATCTAACTCTCACTGTGTTAGTTGGGTTAGTTGTTAATATTACAACCTAGTATGGAGGAGATGTGACAAAAATATTTCTCTTTCACTCTAGGAGAGCCATAAAAAAAAAATAAAAAATAAAAATCAATGTCTATGTGAAGTAATATGATTTATATCAACTTTAGAGAGATAAAGTATTAAAAAAAATATCTTATATTTGCCTTATAAATATTTCAGTGTAAAACTTAAATAAACTATTTCAATATCCAACATGAACTTCATATATATATAATATATAAAACAGTAATTAAAAGTAAAATAATACACTTGCTTCCTATAAAAGAGAAGGTGTAATTTATTCAAATCTTAATATAAAAATTGATATGTGGCATTCAAAAAATAAAATAAAAATAAAAATATTCAATGTGGTAATAAATATAATATTTTATTGCATGTATTAAATATAATAATAAAAAAAAAACACTTATAATATGAACAATGTGGTCCATAAATAAAATTTCAATGCTTATATATATATAACTAGTCTTACTATGTTACATTTAGCCTTTATTTCTGGGTTAATTTTATTTAAAATATAGCAAAGATTTGTTGTAATTGCAAATTTAAGTAAACACTTTAATAAGAACAATGTGGTCCATAAATAAAATTTCAATGCTAATATATAACTAGTCTTACTATGTTACATTTGGCCTTTATTTCAGGGTTAATTTTATTTAAAATATAGCAAAGATTTGTTGTAATTGCAAATTTAAGTTGTGTAGTATAATCCAAGTGCCCAAGCATACTTTCAAGGCATTGTATCCATTTATGTATTCAGAAATGTAATTTAAACAATGAAAAATTACACATAGTATATATCCATATTAATTACAATTTATCAGGGTGGAGAGGGATTAAATTTGTTGAGGTGCAAACCTTTTTTCAAGTTTTGCAATCTAAAAGAGGTTTAGTGATCAAGAGATATGATCTCTCTCAACACTTCGTAGATCCTTTATTACAATGAATCTATGTACTAATAAATTTGAGTCAAATTTCCCCATCCTATTCCAATAAAGAGTAACTCACAACGTAAAGCTTAAATGTACATGATAGGCTTATTAATTCATGTTTGAGCTTCAATATCAAATATACATTAGATGAAATTTCAGCTTGAAAGTGCCCATGAAATTTTTGTGTAATTTTCATGTCATAATATGTAAAGTAATCAAAATCCTTTAAATTTAAAAAGAGGTACATGTAAATATTTTGGAGGTAAAAGAAGAAAAATGGTTTTTTTTAATTGTATTTTTGGCTTATCTACTTATAGATTTACTCAAATTTCAAGCGTAGACACTCGTTGATTGTGGAATTAAATCTGCATCTAACGAATGTCTACCCTTGAAAATTGAGTAAACCTATAAGGCGATAAGCCAAAAATACAATTAGAAAAACTAGTTTGCTTCTTTTCCCTCCAAAATTCATAACTATTATTTTATTATTTTAACTATTATTTTATTATTTTTCATTAGGAGGCCACTTTTAAGCTGAAATTTCCTCTAATGAGACCACTATTTTGAATATGTTGTGAAGTGACTTGATGGAACAACCTTTATAAACCCCAAAATATACAAATATGTTTTGAATACATGTTCCAAAATTAATTGTAACTTCAACAATACCATTATTATGATAAATTTATGTTGAAATAAGATTGTTGTTGTTTTTGGCAACTAGGCTGGTTTCATACTCATGTAACACAGGGTCGATTCGGGCCACTACCACTATAGCCTCTAGTTGTTTACATACACCCCTTCAACAAACATGGATAAATAAGAGGGATTTGAACCTTGAATCTCTTGGTGCATAACCCTTAATTATCAAGAGGATGCCAATTGAGCCTCCCCATGGGGGGAAATTATAGTAAGAAAGGAGGACATGGGAGTGAGCTTTGGTCCAAATGGTAAATGGTATCTACCCATGGTATTGAATGATATAAATTAATATAGCACTGAAAATACTATAAATAACAAGCCTCACATTGCAAAAAAAGGACAGATTCATTCACCACCATGTAGTTCTAAATTATTTCTCCATAAAATAAAGAGTTATCTACTTTTCATATGTTGTGAGACATTCACTATATATTTTCTGTTAAATGTTTTTTAAACAATAATTGCAGGGCAGATATGTATGTTTTCTCTCCTCTTTCTCTACATTCATGATTCTTGGATTTTGGGGACTAAGATTCAAGAGTCATGAATGTAGAGAGAGAGGAGAGAAAACATACATATCTCTACTCTAAAATTATTCTTAAAAAAAAAACATTTAATAGAAAATACATAGTGAACGCCTCATAAGATATGAAATGAGATAACTCTTTACTAATTGGAGAAATCATTTACAACTACATTATGGTGGATGATCTATCATTTTCTTGCAAGGTGAGGCCCTTTATTTACAGTATTTTGGATACCATCTTGAGTTACATCATTCAATGCCATAGGTAAATACCATAGGTGGATACCATGGGTAGATACCATTTTCCATTCAAAATAGACTTTGATCCACTTATGTGTGCACGAATCACGAAAAGATTCAATATGGCCTCTTTGGATTGCAACCTTACCTAATGGTGAAAAAATACTTGCCTAATGGTGAAAAAATCCTCGTTTTCCACCATTAAATCCAACCCCTTTGGACTTTGAACCAAAATTCATGTTAATAAGTCAAATGAAGATGAACTTATTTAATTAACATATCTTCAAATTAATAGATTTCTTAAATTAATATAGATTTAAATATTTAACAAATAAATCTTAGTTTAATATAAATTTTAAATATTATATCTAAGATAAATTGAGATATATCAAATATTTCTAAGATTTATTCCCCCATGACGAGTGATTATTATCTGTGACTCATAGCAATGATGGTAGAAAGGTAGAGGAATCACCACATCGCTCCGTAGCTACCCTCTTCATTTCGACAGGACGTGGAAATTAAGGTTCAAGTGAAACGATATTTCTTTGCATGTAAGTGGAAGTACCCCCTATATCACTTTCTCATAATGGGTGGGAATTAGGATATGCAAAGCAGTGTTGTGAAAATCGCGATTCAATCGCGCGTTTTTCAAAAAATCGCAATTTTTTCCCCTTGGCGATTAAATCGCGATTTTTAAGGGAAAAAATCGCGGAATTTTTTTTTTTGCCGATTTTTTCGAAAAAATCACGATTTTTTGGATAAAAATCGTTGGGTCGGGCGGCAGCGGGTGTTATAAGCCAAAAATGAATATTTTTTTGCCCATTTGGACAGCGCGCGACGGTTTTTGAGCTCTGAGCTGGGAGAGAGGGTTTGGAGGGCGATTTCGCCGATTCAAAGGGTCTACGCTCACTATTTCGAGAGGAGATCGCCATTTTCACCGTAGAAACGGTATG
>APFE031690712.1:34107-53422 GCA_000404065.3 Pinus taeda
ATTCCTTTCAGCATCATAAGGAATAATCCTTTTTTCCAACCTGCTGTTGATGCTATTGCCAGTGTTGGCCCGGGGTACAAAATCCCTTCTTATCATGATTTCAGAGGCCGGATTCTTCAAGATCAAAAGCGTGACTGCACCCAAAGATTGGAGGATTTTAGGGCATCATGGGCAAAAACAGGATGCACTATTATGTCCGATGGTTGGACTGACCAAAAGGGGAGAAGCCTTTTAAACTTCTTGGTTAGTTGTCCCCAGGGGACTATGTTTATGAAATCTGTTGATGCATCTGACCAAATCAAAGATGCAAAAACTTTATGTGATTTGTTGGATGCGTTTATTTTGGAGGTGGGTGAAGAGCATGTTGTCCAAGTCATAACGGACAATGCTGCAAATTATGTTGTTGCTGGTAGAATGCTTATGGACAGGCATCCTACTTTATTTTGGACACCTTGTGCTGCCCATTGTATTGATTTGATGTTAGAGGACATAGGGAAAATTCCCTTTGTCAAAGATATTGTTGACACATCGAGAAGTATTGCAAAATTTATATACAATCATACATCTGTACTTTTGATGAGAAAATACACCAACAACAAAGAGTTGGGCCGCCCCGCCATTACACGGTTTGCCACCAGTTTCATATCTCTTCAATCCCTCTTGAATTCTATGTGGGATGTGAAGAGAATGTTTCTTTCAGAGGACTGGCTACGTTCCACAATGAGCCGCAAACCAGAAGGAGAGGCCGTATGCAGACTAGTTTCATACCAGGAAGACTTATGGGCGGGAGTGAAGGAGGTGTGTGCCGTTACTGAACCTTTTTGGTAAAGGTTCTTCGGTTGGTTGATGGTGATAAGCCCGCAATGGGCTATTTGGATGAAGCCATGGACAGGGCCAAAGAAGCCATTCGGGCCTACTATGATGACAAGGGAGATGATGGGTTTCAGAAACAACTCCTTCTATGGGGAGTGATTGATGAGCGATGGAACAACACACTCCATCGTCCCATTCATGCTGCAGGGCTTTTCCTGAACCCTGCATTTTCTTATGCATGTGGGTTTGATTTTGATGTTGAGATCATGGATGGATTCTTATCCTGTGTTCAGAAAATGGTGCGATCTCCAGAACAACGTACAGAGATCTCTAAACAAATTGAGACATATAGGATGACAGGTGGCACATTTGGCTTTGACATGGCTGTCAATGATAGGCTGATTAAAATGCCAGGTATTTTTTTCAATTTTGTTTGTAACTTTGTTTCAACTTTCAAATTTCATTGTCTCCTCAAATTCCATTTTTTTCTTATGTTTATTTAAAATTTTATTTGTAATTTTGTTGTAGATGCCTGGTGGCAAATGTATGGAAAAAGGGTACCCCTTTTGCAAAAGTTGGCCATTCTCATCCTCAGCCAAACATGTAGCTCCTCAGGATGTGAGCGCAACTGGAGTGTATTTGAAAAAATACACAATAAGAAGCGCAACAGGTTAACACTTAAACATTTAAAATATTGCAAATTTCAAAATAAATTTTTGAATTCATTAAACAATATTTTTTATTATTAATTATTAATTATTATTTCATGATCTTTGTACAGGTTGGAGACCCAGAGACTTAATGACATGGTGTATGTCTACTACAATCTTCGATTGTGGGTGAGGCAACTGAAGAAGACACCTGATGTGGATGCCATCTCATTGGATGGGATTGACACCACTGCTGCATGGAGGGTCGAGGACGAGAGGCCTCTCATGGAGGCTGCTGAAGATTGGTTAGGGCAGGATGTTGTGGAGGGGGAGGAGGAGTAGGAGCAGGAGCAGGTGGAGGAGCAGGGGGAGGAGGAGGAGGAACAGGAGGAACAGGAGGAGGAGGTGACACCGCCTGCCCGGGCTACTGCCACCAGTAGAGGACGTGGTCTACCTCCTATACCTCCTATTTCTAGTTCTTCAGCTAGTAGAGCACATCAAACTCCACTGCCCTCTCCACCAGCACAGACACCAGCATCTACATAGAGAGGGAAAGGGAAAGCTATTGCATTTTCTCGCAAGAGGGGCACAGGAAATCAATAGGATTAGACTTTCATTTTATTGTATATGACATTATGACATGATGAGATACATTATCATATTTTTTGTTGATATTTTGAGGCTGAGTTGGGACTCAGGAGTCAGGACTTACTATTCAGTTCATGATTCAATGTTATGTGTGATTTTAGCGCTAGAAATGATATTAAACATCTTATATATTAGTTTTTTTATCATATTTATGTGTCAATGTATTTATTTTATGTTCTAGATGGTTTAGATATTGAAAAAATTGAAAAAAAATGAAAAAAAATGTATATTTTTGTTCCAAACGCTTTTTTCCCGCTTTTTTCCGCTTTTTTCCCGATTTTTCCGATTTTTTCGTTTTTTTCCCCGCGTCGATTAAATCTCGCTCGCGCTTTTAACAACATTGATGCAAAGGTTTCTCATGGGCATGACTGAGAACATCACTCTACGTCAGTGTTAGCATATTTTAGAAGAATTCATTCTTCGAATGATCTTTGTCACCTTGGAAAATTGTAACACCCTCCTCCCACATTTACCCAAGCTAACCGGTCCACTGAGGTAAAATGTGATGAGAGGCCACTATGATGTGATTCAACTCCCAATGTATAGTTAAGGAAGTGGAATTGATAAAACAAAACAATTCTGACCTTACTCAGGAGCTACATACCCTTCAAGAGGCAACCAACCCTTCTAGGTGCTTAACCCCTGAGACAACTTTTCTTTTCATTGTTCTAGAGCCTCAATCGCTCCCATGACAAGGAATGAATGCGACCAAAGCCCTCCATTCACTCCTGCGGCAACGCATGCCAGTGACTATGGACTTTTTTAGGTAGTTCTAAGCCAGCGACCTTGGATTTTGTGCCGCTTTCTCAGGGCTAGGTCTCAGACCATTGGTCAGAACTTCATGAAACCTTCAGAAATGATAAATAGCATTGAAGCAAGATTACTAATGAAAACACTTGAACAAGGACTTGACCTAACCCCTACTAGCCATGACAGGAATTTCGTCAAACATATCACAAACATGTAATCTACAGGTGACAACAACACATCTAAGCATAAGGGTCTCATACTTACCTGAGAATCGTCAAAGAGGACTAATATCTCCTCAAAATAACAACATTGTTATCTATTAGGTCATATATTCATTGTTCATTGATTTTCTAATCAAAAAATGATGAGATCCATACATCAAGTCTGCCATAAAACATCCTCATAACCAACATATATTCAATAGAAATAACAAAGATATAACAACCATAAAAACCACAAGTGAACAAGTATATTTACCCGTCAAATATAAGAGGAAAGGATCTCTTATTAACATATGCAAAATGCAACCAAGTTTGGGACTTCCACGTACCACCCAACCATAAACTGGGCTAAACCATTTTATTTTTCAACCAGTCACCCCCCTTGCCATATTCCAAGCATGAATGTGGTATATCATGGAATAAACCAAGAAAAACCAAACCATGGTTTCCAGAGGCAAAACCAACTCATCCATCAACCAGTGATTCCACCTCACGGTCGGACATCAGTAACCATCACCATATTGGTCTATACCCAGGTTGTCCAGGTCTCTAGAGATTTTGTTCCAACCAAGGCTTCCAGGACTAGTAACTCAACCCACAAAGGGCTCCATAGTGTTTTTCCAACCAAGTCTTCCAGGACTAGTAACTCAACTGAAGATATTATAGGGCTTCCAGAGCGTTTGTCCAACCAAGGCTCCAAGAACTAATAACTCAACCCATAGCGGTAAGGAACATGAGAACCAACCAAAAAACAAGAGGAAAGAAACCCACAGCACCATCCTTATCCAAGAAATGGAAAGGCTAGGAAAAATCACTTTCAATCTAGACAATACTCCATGCCAATGACAACTCATAACCAAGAAACCACATGCACATGCCATGCATGCCAAAGCAAGTAAGGAAACCATACATGCAACTCAATACCTACAAGTAATCTAGTTGTAGTTGTTGATCCACCTGTTCCCTTTGCCTTCTTTCTCCAAATCCAATATATGCCAAATTACTCCAAGAATACTCTAAGTGTCCAAGAGTATGAGAGAGAGAGAGAGAATAGAATGAAAGCTCCAAAACTGAACTGACAAAAGCTAACACTGACAAAAGCCATGAACTAATCCTCAGAAGCCTTTTTATCATTGAGGCCTCTATTTTCTTCAATTTCCATTATTTTTCCTTCATTTTCCTCCTCACATGCAACCTATGACCTTTCACCTTCATTTTCTCCTATTTTTTATTATTTTCATAAATAAAATTATAATTAATGCCTCTTGCCTTTCCAAAGCCTTTGCGAATTTCCATAGCCATTAATAAACCAAATGAACACCCACTAGGATGTTTTTCCCACCATTTAGCTTGGAATACATGTCCCATGACCTTGGTTATTATTTTGCCTTTATTAACTTTAGTACACGGAATTTTGACCAAGTCTATTACAAAAATAATTTGGGGATTACAAGGGCTTGTCACCATGCCATTGGTAATTTCAGTAGTTATCTTCTCTCAGTATGGCCCTGCATTGAGATTCCAATGGGTCTTGCAGACATGGAGCTTGGGGGCGGTGATGCAACTTTATATACATCCTCTACAAGCGAGCCCTAGATCTTGGACGTTTTGAAGCGACTTTCAACCAATGTGCCTGCTAATTGTATTCTGGATCACACCTTAGCTCTCCCTCATATGCTCAATCTACCATTGAATCTAAGGTGACCTATCTAGGATGGACTCACGATGGGCATGATAATATCTCTTAATTTCAGCGAGAGCGACACAGGCTGCACAGTGGCTGTCTTCTTCTTAAAGGAGCAATTTCTTGCTCTGAGCCCTAGAAAGGAGCTTTGGCCTAAAGATAAGGGAAGTGTGCAAAATATTGGTAATGGAAGAAAGGATTCATGGTTGGGTGGTCAGGACCACTCGAAGAAGGTTGCTTGCCAATAGCGGGTGCAATGGTCTGCTGGCCAAGGATAGTCAGAGCGGGTCATGATTGTGGATTCTCTGGCTCAAAGTGGTTCATGCGGATCACAAATGTTAGTGGTCTCTAATAGAAGGCGGAAGGGTCACATCATTGGCTAAGCTATTGGGATTTTGCAGTGAAAGAGGATTGTGAAAGACGTTGGTCAAAATAAATCTCCCTAGTCAGTGGGTCTTCAAGGCAAGGTAACCTATCTCCTCAAAGACCCCAAGCCATGTTTACTCTAAGTCAGTCATGTAATTCACTCCCTTTTGTTTAAATTCATACTATCCGCAATGCATAATTTGACCCTTGTTTTTTTTTAATTTGTATCTAGAAAACAATGGCCTTAACATTTACAATTTTGAAGGTTAATCTAGGATCATTGTTGTCAAGACTAATGCACTCGTTATGAGAAGCTTATGTAATTTCAAGATATTATATTTGTGTTACTCATATGTTTTCCCATCGGGTAGACCAATCACATAAAGCCAGACTCTTTGTAATGTTTCTCTAATCTAATGAACGAACGAACCATTAATATATATATATAAAATTGGCCTCTAGTGATCGAGTTAGCTCATGGGTCTAAATTCCTACCACGTACACATGTTTGTGATTTTAAAAACAAAAATTCTAACAATTGCATAAGGAAACTTAGTAGGTGATCAATAAGGAAAAAAGGGTAACCTTGAGCGGGCACCATCTTTTGTGTATATTATTCAATAGCAATCAATTATGGTCATGCTAAGAAACCATTATTTCTATAGTTGGTAAGAAAAAAATCCAAGATATGTGTCAATATCATATTTCTCATCACTGGTCCATTTCTTTGAAAGGGAATATATACATATTTATTAATTAAGTCAATAGGCTTTTTATGATGAGGTTCTTTCTCATGACATTGTAGCAGATTCATCAGCCTTCAAGGAATATACCAATTCAACGGTGTGATGTTCACAGGTTTCGATTTCCGATCTCCAATAGGATGAGCTCTTTGATGCTTGGCCCTTTCCGCATTCTCTCCATACCACATGGCCCTTGCCACTTGTCACTTCCATATGGGGCTACTGCTATAATAATTAAAACCTTCTTTTAATGGTTTTGCAGGAAGTTCACCCTATGCATGTAGCTTATCTCTTTTCAACACTTGTCCTTTATCGAAACCAACCTTTATCCGCCACGTGTCCCTCTAAGGAGAGAGAAAATACCTCGTCCTTCTCTGGTTTTACCGAGAATTTGTTTGTTAACCAGTAATCAACGCTCCCCACCACTTTAACTTTAGTAGCTTTCACAATATTGCATATCGCAATGGGCATTATTTTCCTTTGTTAAATGCTTTAAGCCCAAGGTTCTTTGAGTCTTAATAACTACGTGACAACCCAATATTGAAGCCCCTTTGTCAGAACTTTTGAAATGGCACATGTTGCAAAATGACAATATGCGATCAGCGATTGCGATCACCCTTGGTTCTCAGCCTCATGTCTTTCCTTCTTTCTGACCATGTGCCAACCTCCATACCAGAGCCCCTTAATTGGAAGATTTCAATCTAAGGTTTTAATTTCATGCAACAACATGCTTCAACCTTCGAACACCAATCTCCAATGTATTACGTCATTCACTGTCGTGTGGCACCTTGTAATTGGTGACATGTGTCACCCTGTTTTGCCCCCTCTTGGGGCCCTGAAAATGTTGAAACTGCCTGCTACGTGTCCATCATCCTGCCACGCCATGCTGATGTCATATGACATGTGGCTTTATCAAAACCAATCTCTGTCCACCACGTGTCCCTTATCGGAACCAATCATATTGTGCCACACATCCATTTGGAAGAGAGAGAAAAGGCACGTCCATGTCTGGTTTGCAATGAAAATCCTTTGTTATTTTGTTTCATCATTTCCCCGTCGGTTTAACATTCTCAGTACTTTTATATCGCAACTTGGCAATATCGCAAAATTTGAAAGTTGTCACCCCTTTGATTCGTTGATTGCCAATATGCGATATGGACCTCCAACTACACATAGCGCAATCAGAATATCGCATCCATTGTCATATCGAATTTTTTGAAATTCCACATATGTTAAATCGTTGATATGCCTTAATCCTTCGCTTTGGTTCCCGACCCGATGTATTAAAATAATTTAATGGAATAGTGAATCTGCTATAGTTATATCGGAGTTATAACATCACAAAATTCTTTTAGAAATTTTCTATATATATAACATTGGTCCTATATAATAATAACCAAATATCTAAACTCTAAAACTCTAAGCTGTGTTATGGACCTCCAACCATGAATATGCTTTGACAATATCACATATCGCAACGGGCGCTATTTTCCTTTTTAAATTCTTTAAGCCTAAGGTTCTTTGAGTCTTAATAACCACGCGCCAACCAAATATTGGAGCCCCTCTATCAAAACTTTGAAATGGTACATGTTGCAAAATTCTGATATGTGATCGACAATTGTGATCGCCCTTGATTCTCAGCCTCATGTCTTTCCTTCTTTGTGACCATGGGCCAGCCCCCATATCGGAGCCCCTTAATCAGAGGATTTCAATTGAAGATTTTACTTTCATGAAACAATATGCCTCAACCTCTGAATGTCGATCTTCGGTCTATTACGTCATTCACTGCCATGTGGCACCTTGTAATTGGTGACATGTGTCACCCTATCCCCCCCCCTGGGGGCCCTGAAAATGTCAAAACTACCTACCACGTGTCCACCGTCCCACCACAGCATGCTAACATCATATGCCATGTGTCTTTATCGGAACCAATCTCTGTCCACCACATATCCCTTATTGGGACCAATCATATTGCACCACACATCCATTTGGAAGAGAGAGAAAAGGCACGTCCATGTTTGGTTTTGTATTGAAAATCCTTTGTTATTTTGTTTCGTCATTTCCCCAATGGTTTAACATTCTCGGTACTTTTATATTGCAACTTCGCAATATCACAAAATTTGAAAGTTGTCACCCCTCTGATTCGTCGATTTCTGATATTCGATATGGACCCCTGACTACACGCAGGGCAATCGAAATATCGCATTCACTGTAATATCAATTTTTTTAAATGCAAAATATGTTAAATCACCAATATGGCTTAATCCTCTGGTTTTTGATTTGGTTCTGGACCTAATATAGTAATCAAAAATAATTTAATGGAATAGTGAATCCGTTAGAGTTACACCGGAGTTATAATATCGCAGGAATTCTCTTAGAAATTTCTGATACATATAACATTGGTCCTATATAATAATAACCAAATATCTAAACTCTGAAGCTCTGAATTGTGCTATGGACCTCCAACCACCAATATGCATACCCGGTTGTTTTATCATATCAAAATTAAATGTAAAATCACATCCGCCCCTTATCGTAACTTTTGGAATACAAGCTCTGGTAAGATCCATTGTCTACGCATGTATCTTGTTTTCACTGTCTATTTAATTCATTAATTAAGCATGATTAACTAACTATGTGCATTTACTGTCATTTTATTCTCCCTCGTACGAATATTGTATGTTTTATGCCCTTGTGCAAAACCACATTAATAGGATGAATCAGACTTTTTCTTTCGAAGATTTCCAAAATATCTATTCTTATGTCAAGGTTTCAACACGCGAAAAATATGATATATGTTTAATCAATATGTCGCATTATTTAACGATTCCAACTTAAAACCTATACATGCATCTTGGTCTCGGTGACTATTCCATTCATTAATCTAATTAATGGACTGACTATCTTTGTTTATTTTCACTTTATTCTCGCTCACACGAAGTTGATATGTATTATGCCGTGACCACTTTATGATATACATTTTTTGAAACGAACCACATTGATATGCTCGAATCGGAATTTCCACTTCCAATATTTCCAAAAGGAATATTCTCATGTCAATTTTTTAAAGCCCAAAAGCTCCCATACATACTTAATCAATATGCCACATTTTCCTTTGATTAAGGTTTCAAACATATCCACACATCTTGTCGTCGAGGCCTCTTCTATTCAATAATCTAATTAATGACTCGACTATGTGCATTTATTCTCACTTTCCTCTCACTCGGATGAGCATCTCTCTCATTGTCTCTGTCATTAGTAGCCCCACGATCTCTGTGACGTGTCCTGACTCTCATTTATTGCTCCCTCTGCTTAGTTGGTAGATGGGCATGTGCTCTATTTAGCCTCTTCACCTCGCACTATTTTGTTGCTTTTTTGAGTTGCAGTTTCTATTGTTGTTGTTGGTCTCTTGCTATTTCTCTTTCTATTGCTACTTCACATCATGCTACTTCCTTCAACCGGATAATAGTCCCGAAATTTCATTCACAAGCAGGTGAGAATCAAAAACCTGCTAACCATATCGCCTTGTACACTCAAATGGAAAGTATCAATGTTTTCATACTGCATAAATAGCTTAAAATAATATCTGCATTATCACGACATGCAAAACACCCCCTTGTAGAGTTTCTGAAATGTCATATATAGAGAGCCATCTTTCTATGCTTAGACATTTCAAACTTGCTTCTCTGTTACCTTTCACTATTGGCAACAATCTAGATTGTGAATCATTCTTCTTTCATTTGTGCTCGTTGCTTTATTTCTGTTTCTTTTCCAATGTTGAAAACATTACACATGCTTTCACCTTTCAGAACACCTCCTTTGCTCCTCATCATGGTAGTTACCTTGATAGCAATGCCATCACTTTGTTGCCGGTTGGCTCTACATGGATCCAACCATCGCTCCAAATATTTGAACTCGCCCTTCTTGCTTCCACAAAGACAACATCCCAATGCTACCGAATTTCCCTGTTCGATGGTACTTCTCAGCATAGAACTTTGCTTTTGCATGCTTACAATGGCCATGTCATCTCTGGTGCGCTCGAGTTGAGGTTGGTTGTCATTCTCAAAGAATTCACTTGCAATTTTTGTAAAACTATGCGTATGTTCACTCTTCACCATATCCATCATGTTTTTTGTTCCTTCCCTCTCTACGCCATTGTCACTCTGACTAATGCCACATTTCTTTTCTATTTCTTTCCTTCCTTTTAGGACTCTTCAGGTTATTGAACTTGAAGTTCTTGAATGTCATGAACCTTTGATTGGGGACCCGACACTTCTTCAAATTATACAACCATCCACATACCAACTAGGCTCTTCAACTTCACACGGCCCCGCCTCGTATACTACTCCTTCGACACAGACTTCTCCTTCATCATCAACTCAGTTTTCCTCTACTCTTCCTATTTCCAATCCATTCATGGCACTAAGCCCCTCCGTAAGCAATGGTCAATCCAGGGTAGGGTCCTTGGAAAAATAGTAGTTCGCTTGTACAACAATGCTCGAGCCTACAGAAAGGTCTTTGGATTTGACCTTGTTGATTATGCCAATGATGTAATCCATCTCTCTGCCTTTGATGATTTGAAATATTCCTTGCATGACCTTTTCCAAATTGGGCAGATTTACATGGTTTCAAATGGCATAGTTAAACCAACAAACACAAATTACAACCATCTCAATAGAAAATGGGAAGTCTCGCTCTCTGCAACTTCCACTGCTGAACCTTCCCTAGATGATGTTCCGATAGTTCCTTTCCACCATTTCCGTTTTAAATTTATAGATGAAATCATATCTGCAAAGCTCAGCTCAATTGTCGACATCATTGGCATTGTCAGGTCCACTTCTCCAACTTCCACCATTCATCGAAGAGATGGCTATGAAACACCTAGAAAAACTCTCATCTTTGAATACATGTATAGGTATAGTATCGGCATCACCCTATGAGGGGAGGATTGTGACACCATAGGCAAGAAACTTGTTGAACTTGCCTCTTCTGGTGCTTCAACCATGCTTGCAATCAAAGGTGGCCGCATAGCCGAATTTAATGGAAGAACTGTCATGACTATCTTGACCACCAACCTCGTGCTAGATCCCGACATTCCAGAGACTGAGCAAATCCAGTCATGGTTTGATCAAGGAGGCCACTTGGCCTCTTCACCATCATTAATTGGAAAATTCTCGAGGTCTTCCAAGTGGCGCCACACACAATGTACAATTTTCAACCTCATAGACTCGCATCCTGCCGAAAAAGAAACATGGTTATGTATTCGTGGAACCATCACCTCTATTTGCATGCAATATTTATACTTCCTTTCATGACCTCTCTCATCTAATGGCATGAAATGCATGAAAAAAATTGTCGACCACTCAAATGGAATGTGGCACTACACAAAATGTGGTGGGGACTTCCCAAAATGTCAGTATCGTTATGTGCTGAAATTTGAAATGCATGACCACATAGGCCTATTGGAAAATGTTACTTCTTTTGATGATGTTGCAACTAAACTCATGGTTGTCCAAGAAAAATACTTGTTCATACTCTCCAGTGATCCTAATACTATCCACGAGCTTCGTGCAAGGGTTTCATGTTGTCCTTTCCTCTTCACAATGTCTTCGAAAACATACAGCTTCAATGGTATTGACCATTTGAAGTTTCTGCTAATCATTCACAGAAAATCAACTATGGATGTTCATGTTTTGTTCTCCTCCAAGATATAGAAAGAATGTCTACCACTTCAGTTGTTCGCCACCTTTGAAATTGGTTTTCTTTTCCCCATGACACACTGAAGTGTAAACAACAACTTCTATATGTTTTTCCATTTATTGGCATTTTGTCCCCTCCTGCCCTCTTCTTCTCTTCACTTCATCATTGTACTTCTCTCGTTTATGTATATACACCTATGTTACATGTTGTAGCTTCCACCTTTCTCTAATTCTCCATCTTTTACCTTTACATGGAGTATATATTCTTTTTTCTTCTTCTTCCTAAACAAAATAGAAAGTTTGCATCCTTTTAAAGTGTGCTTTGTGCAACTAAATATAGACACTAGCTTGTTATAGACGACTGTTGTTTCCTTACCTTAAATCTATTTGGTAAATCAATGATAAATAGTTATCGGTCACCTAAATGCCTTGCCTTCCACCTACAACAAATGGTCTATGCTCTTCAGGCTGCAACCTAAAACTCGGTGATTCTCAAGGCATAATACAGGTCCGCTACAACAGAAGAAGATGCAACTATATCAAATTTAAACAGACATAGATATAGTTTGTTTAAGACTATGGCTGTTAATACTGGACCTTTACATTTGCACCAAAATTTTCTCCTTATATTACGACAGCGGATAACACTTACAGACTTTGTTCTTTGCGAGTGACTAATACTTTAATCGCACTGAGCATGACACTACAGGCACGATATAACATCACTCTTATGAAGAAGAGGAGAAGAGGATTATAGCTAATTTCTCAAGAACTAGAACAACTCAGATTGAATTTTATGAGGGACGCAACTACTCATTTATAATATTCATACCTGGTGTCTGGTTATTACATGACTGGTGATCGCTGGTTAAAAGTAAAGATTCGAGTGCAAGTGGACAACTTGCATTATCTCATCCCTTAAAGTATTTTGACATATGGGGACTGAATCAAACACATTATTACGAGCTCACTACTACTTCTTCTTTAATCTGAGGGTCCACTGCTGCACGTGTGAGAAGGTTGCCACATAGTTGATGTATCCGGGCTTATGTTTGATACCAAAGTCATAATTTTCTAATTATATTGCCCATCGTATGATGCAGATGTTATTATCGGCAAGTTCACAGTTTACTTTTATCATTCCCGACATGATTTTGAGATCGGTTCAGACCAAGAATTTAATAGGTTCTAAATAAAGCCTTAAATGAGATATACTTTTCTTGACTACTAGTACTTCTTTATGGCTTGAAGGATAATTAAGTTCAGCTCCATGAAAGGTTCATGAGTTATAGCCACAAATCTATTCAATGCCATTTATGCGTTCAAGAAGAACGCCTCCCCATGCAAGATTTGATGCATCTATTTCAAGGACATAAAATCCTTCATCTATCGGGAGCTTGAGAGGAGGAAGGTTCTGGACTTTCTCCCTGATGGATTTCACCGCCTAGGTCATGGCTTGATTCCATTGGTTTGGTGACTTCTTCAATATTTGCTACAGGAAAACTAGATCTTGGGCTTGTCCTTTATAGAAACATCTGATATAATTCAGACTACCTAGGAATCATCATAGCTGGTTCTTGTCTAGGATTTTCTCTGGAAAATTCTGTAGGTTTAGAAGAACATGATCTTGAAATGTGATATTTCCATTAGCAATATTCAAACCTAAGAAACTTACATTTTGTTACTCCAATTTCTATCTTGATTTTGACAAATCTAATCCATGTTTAACACAATACTCACAAAATATTTGGAGATGTTTATGATGTTCTTAGATATTCTTGGAACAGACAAGTAAATCATCTGTGTAGATAATTAACTAATCTATGCCACAGAAAACATCTTCCATTCTTTTTTGAAATTCACTAGGAGCATTCTTTAAACCGAAAGGCATTATCTTCCATTGATATTGTCCATGTTGGGAAACAAATGTCGTTTTATAACAATCTTTAGCAGCTATTCCAATTTGGTAGAGACCTAATTTAAGATCGAACTTGCTGAAGATGTTACATCCTTTCAGTTTTTGTAGAAGCGCCACTTGATTTGGTAGAGGATATGCCATATTTTTTAGCACTGCATTTAAGGGCTTGTAGTTGATTACCATGCAAGGTTGGCCTATTTTGATCTCCAAATGCTTGTTGACGTAGAATGCTCAACACACCCATGGGCTCTTAGCTGGTTCGATTAGGCCCTTGTCTAAGATATCTATAATCTCTTTCTGGTAGTAATCCAACTCTGTTGGACTCATCAAAGCAGCTGATGCTTTTTGTGGTCTGATCTATATATCATCTGCATATGGTAGTTCGATCACATACTTTTCTCATGCCTAGAAATCATTGGGGATATCTGAAGTACACTGCTGGATAATATTTTCAGAAATTTCTTTCAAATAATCTTGACGATGAGTTGTGGTGAAAGAAATGATTCTTTCTTTTTTATGGACTTCTGCAGGCTTTGATTGTTCTAGATTTTGCTTGTGAGGAAGGAAGAATGTACAATTTGAGAGGAATTTGTACAGACTGACAAGAAATAATCATGGAAAATATGAGTTGGTGGTAATCAATAGAAATGGGAGACCAACAGGTAAAGAATTCAAAACCTAAAATAATGTTGGTCAGGATGTCATCAAGTTCGAGGAATGTACATTGAACTAGATGGTCTTGGATCGACACAGGGAAATCAATTACCTGATGTGGGAGAGAAAGCATTGAACCAATAATGTTGGCACCGCCCTCCATTGATTTCTCCCAGTAGAAAGGGGGAATAGAAAGATGGTGAGCTAAATTAAGCTAAGTGCCCGAATCAAGTAAACAATCTAAGGAATATGGTTTACAATCAGGGGGACAAAAGGTAAGAGGAATAATTTAGGTTGACTGGCTAGAGAGAGAGAGAGACTTACCAAGATAAAGTGTAGACAAATCAGGTGAATCGAGCCATTGGGCATAATCTGGTGCAGGCAAGAAAGGGGAAGATTGTTCCAGACTATCTAGAGCCTTAGTTGCTAGATGGTCAAAATCATCATCCGAGGATTCGACAACTTCTTTCTCGAGCTGGTGCAATTATTCTTTGAGGACCTTGATTTCTGTGGCAATGGATCTAACCTTTGCTTGCTTGTCATGGATCTGCATATGCAGGGATGTGTAGGTGGCATGCTTGACAAATTGTTGCTCTGGATGCTTGGCTGGATGATTAGTGTATAACTCAGCTAGTTGCCAGTAGGAGGGAACTGAATAGGCTATCTCCTTCTCTTTTTGTTTGGTCGTTAATTGGCTGGATGACTCAAGTTCTGGATGGTTTAACGTAGTCATAACAGTCTCTATTTTTGTGATCTCGTCATGAATGTTCATGCGAAGATTTATTTGCTGTGGCAGAGTTTGCTCGAGATTTTGCCTTAAGTTTGCAATCCATTTGTTATGCATAGAAAACATACAAAAACGGTAGTACTGCAAACTATCTTTCTCGTTAGAACTGCCTTGGAAACCAGGAATGGGGTTTTCATCTTCTTCTTCTTCTACCTTGGAATCATCCTCTGGATAATAAATTTCTCCACTAGGGTCTTCATCATAATCACAGTAGAATAGATCCCACATAGTAGGTTCTAAGGTATCTGTGAATAGAGCTGCTAGTTTTGGCTTCCTTGCTTTTTGTGGACATTCATTTGCCCAATGACCTTCCTTATTGCAAATAAAACATAAGATTGATTTAGCTAGAGTCTTTCGATACCGAAGGAATGGCCATCTTTTCTGAAAAGGTTTCTTTCTAGGCTGATATGGTTGCTTGTAAGCTTCTAGATGAAACTTACTTATTGAGGACCAATGCTTCTTGTGTGGTTATTTTGATTTACAAGAGAATTTGGGGTCGCGATAAAGGGTCCCTTACCCCAATTGGGAATCTAGCCAACTATTTTGCAAATATTATTTGAAAATATCTTGTTATACTCCTTGAAGTCAGTCATAATACGTTTAGCTAAACAATGTTCTTCAATGACTTTCTTGGTTTGGCCATGGACCATTGTTAAGGTCATGCCTGATGGAGAAAGATGTTTATCTTCGAAATATTTGTTGATAGCAGTGGGAAGAACGCCAATCATAATTTGGATATACCTATTAAGGTATGTTTTATTATCATAGGATTTAGATCGAATGATCCAATCCTGCATTTGACAAAAATAATATTCCATGAGACCAAGATTGCCTAACTAGTTAGACATAAACAATTCATTGTAATGGTCTGGATCTTCATCAATTGTAAGGTCGACAAACTGTGCATGTAGAGAAATGAGCAACTAAGCAACATGATATTTATGGCTAAGGATGGCTTCTTGGGCTTCCAGAGGCATGATGTCATCATGTATGTGCTAAGCCACCAAATCCATTGATAATGAGTTGTACAATGCTATAGAGAGAAAGGGTAGGGTCATCAATCTGTTTTTTCGTTGCCTAGCTATTGAGGAGACACATTACATTATCCATTTTGATCTTAGGCTAGCAATTAGGAAAAAACATGGGTTCTTGTGGCATAGCTTGGATGGCCACACTCATAGTTGAAACTCCAGTCATTGTTACTGATATGGGACGAGATGTTTCGCCAACTTGGGTAATCCGCAAAGGGACACCTGGTTCTTGCTTTACATAAACAAGGAACTGAATTATTTGGTCCTTTGAAAGGGCATGACCCTTTTCTTGCGCCTGTTGAAAGAAGGATGATGTGACTGAAGTAGCTTCCTCGATCTCTTCTTCTTCAACTATTTGAATCCCAAAATTCCACGTAGGTAGCTCCTGACTAGCTATGCTAAAGTTGAAAGTGCGCCTAAGCTTGTTCTTGGAATTAGCTGTAAACATAGCCGACTTTTATGGTTTTTCCAAAATAGTATAGTCAAGGATCTGAACCTTAGATCCTAACTTCTTGATGATTGGGTTAGTGATGGAAAAAACCTGAGATATAGTTGCCAACCTTTGGTCTAGCTTTGTATTGGCTGCTATAAGGACTGATATGTCAGTTATCTTGTGATCTAGCAATTCTAATATTGCTAAAATATTCTCACACATTTCCTTTTCTTTAGAGACTACCTGTTTAACCTTAAGGACGTCTTTGTGCAAATCATCAATGTTCTTTGACTCGAGGTCGATCTGGAGATTTTCATAGTTAAGTTGTGTAGTGTTAGTAGCAGACGTGATGGTTGCTGGTACTGTGGCGTAAGGGATGAATTCCCTTTTCTTTTGACCATCATCATCAAACTGTTTGAAAGATACATAAGGCAGGTTCCTTCCTGGAGTGTAGGATTATTCACTTGTGCTAACTTGATAGTTTTAGCTATTTCTTCTCGGGGTAGCCAAGTGATCATGAGGATGTGATGTCTTTTTGGCTTACTAGCAGTACTAAGCTTTTGTATCAGCTGATTGCAGGCTAGACACTGCTGGTGTTGACCTTGGTGTTCGATAGTAAGCTCTATTGAAGAGCTTGCGGGATGGTTTTAGACCATCTCTGCAACTTTCTCTCGAAAGGTTGCCTAAACCTAGTTTGGTAACTGGAAGGATTGGGTGGCAACATTAAATGGAATTGATCATGCTTTAGAAATTTTATGGTTGTCCTTTAGTAAGGCTGATTGGCGATACTGGTCATATTTAGTTTCCCAAAGTTCAGGGTATTGGATTCCAGTCCATTCAAATGTAATAGGAGTTGTAGATTTACTGGAACCAGATTCCACCTCACTTACAAGCTGCGAAGTATGACGGATATGGGGTTGGAGTGGGGGCATGGTGTCATTACCAACACAAACAACATTCAAAGTTTTGAGTTGGATTATTTTAGATAATCTTTCCATATCAAAACCTTGGGGATGAATATAAGCTTGCAGAAGGTCGTAGATGTAAGGGTCATCTAATGACACTTAATACTTAGGATAGATAGTACCAAAGGTAGGGCCACCATGTAGAGGGTTGGAAAAGACTCCTATTATGGCATCATATAATTGGTTATGACGAGTATCTATCACAATGCAGAGGCTATTGATACTCATGGATGGTCGAATGAGAGCGTTTAGGCCAAAACAGATTGCGCCCAGATGGCAATATTTGTAACCATGGGATTTTGCCCAGTCGATCTATGACTTTTCAAGCAAGGGGATTTGGGTAGGTTCATCTTGAGATGTAAAAATTACATCAATAGAATGAAGCCAAATCTAAGAAGAGGGAAGATATTTATAAAAGGGCATGTTATATAATTGAGCAGGTAAAATTGGCGGGATTTTCCAGTTCGAGTCAGGGTCAGTTTCAGTGATAGAAATAGTAGAGGTAGAAGTCGAAGCTTCTCAGTAAGAGGACCTTCGGTCTGGGATGTAGGAATTTATAGGGTAAGTTCCTCAGATAGAACACCAAAGGACACCGCTCACAAATAGATCACATATCAATACACCATTATTCTTGATGTGGTTAAAACCCAGCCAAAGGGAAATAGTCCACAGCCTGAGCCAACGCAGCCACTTTAGGCAATTTCTTAATAAAAGAAAGAAAATTTACATAATTTTCTCTCATGAACAGTGACACTACAAATGACCCTCCATGCTCTTTAAATAGAGATCATGGACCAATAGGGTGTTAAGCCACGGATCAAGTGTCGGTAATACCGAGGAGAGAATGAACCGTTGGATCACTTCATGTCTAGAACATCTCGTGACCGTCGGATTGTAAGTTACAAATGTACATAGTAAAGAAACACACTTTACCTCACTCTACACTAGACCAAGTTATACTTAACTATTTCCTATGTGTCCGAATATCCTAACATCCCCCCTTAAGAACAACTTGGGATAGGATTGAAGGATGTACAAATATGACACAATAAGAGAAGGAAGGAGGCATTAGAACCTATCCCCCATTAGTGACAACTTCATGAACTCCAACCATAAATCAAATTTTAGTAAAATTCGCCTCTATGAGAGCCTTTGTAAAGATGTCTACAACTTGATCATCGGTTGAACAATATTGCACTTCAAGAACATGGTCATGAATGAGCTTTTTGATGAAGTGTATTTGTAGTTCAATGTGTTTTTTGTGTTGATGTTGGACTGGATCTTTGCATAGTTGAATGGCACTTTGATTATCACACCAAAGTGTAGTCGGATGCTGCTGCTGAAAGCCAAACTCTGATAGCATCTGGCGAAGCGACAGGACTTCCTTACTAGCTTCTATGATGCCATGATACTCTGCTTTTGTTGAAGAAAGAGAAATGGCACTTTGTTTCTTGCAAGCCCATGTAGTAGGTCCGGAACCAAGAGTGAAGACATAACCTACAGTAGACTTTCGATCATCAGGGTCACTAGCCCAATCGGAATCAGTGAAACCAACCAATAGAGGAGATGCTTCTACACTGTAATGAATCCCAAACTGAATTGTACCTTGAACATAACGAAGTATTCTTTTAGTTGCTTTCCAATGAATTTCATGTGGTTTTTGCATAAACCGAGCTATAAGGCCAACAACAAAGCAAAGGTCGGGACGGGTATGGGTTAGATACAAAAGTTTTCCTACAAGTTGATGGTGTTGAAAATAGCAACAAGAAATGCTAAAAATAACATTGCCATAGATAGGATTTCAGGATATATTCCAATTTTGATTTGTCCTTGAATCAAAATTGAGAATTAAAATTTGAATTTAGTCTCACCAGTTGTTTGAAAAATAACTAATTAATTCATCTTGAGTTAATTAGTTGGAGAAAATCAAACATGAAGTCTTTGTGAAGACAT
>APFE031690712.1:61687-71847 GCA_000404065.3 Pinus taeda
CTAAATTTCTTATTAGCATAATTCACTACCTTCATACCATTTTTAATAGCGTTGTAACATGTGGATTAATTTCCTTTTTGGTGCATAATCTCTACCTTTTAGGACAATATGGTGCAGTGACCCAACCCCTACATATCATTACAACAAACTAAGAATGGCAGAGAAGAGGAAAGGTTGTACAAACCAGCATATTTTTCAAACAACTAATCCAAGATCAGTGCCTTAACTTTTTCATGAAGATATCATATTGAGAATGTTTGAAAAATAGTGGGAAATCTGGGCAAAGACTATCTCTTCTGTGAGGATGATGCGGAAAGAGTTAAGATTTCATTGTTTTGAATTTTTTTTTGTTAAATTAGAAAAACCAATATTAATGGAAATATCCATATTTTTTACTAAATTTTGTAAAGTGACTAAATGTAGCTTTAACCATTCACCTTAAGATTTTTTTTTTACAATATAATTTCCTAAGTCTATTTAATATCTTCATTATCATAAAAACCAACCTATATCCATATTAACTCCACATCTACCACTCTTAGAGGGATGAAATCTATTTATCCCTCCCAGCATCCCTCCCAACACTTGGTAGACCCAGAATTAAGATGGATCTAAGCTGATAGAATTTCCCCTTTAAATAATCTATGCTCACATGAATACCTTGGTATTGCCATGGGTCAATACCATACTCCACATCTACCACTCTTAGAGGGATGAAATCTATTTATCCCTCCCAGCACTTGGTAGACCCAGAATTAAGATGGATCTAAGTTGATAGAATTTCCCCTTTAAATAATCTATGCTCACATGAATACCATGGTATTACCATGGGTCAATACCATGGGTTATCATAAAACCTGGAGCTTAAAAACTACTATTAGTAATTTATAAAAATTAATAAAATTAATAATTGATTTTTATTTTTATTTTTTTTTATTTTAACCAAGTTAAAATGTTTAAGTGACATTAAATTACAAAATCCATTTTTACTCTTGATCTACCAAGCCCCGAGAGGAATCAGATATTTTTTCACTCTATGTTAGTTTGCATATCACGATATTTGATCCAGAGTAAAGATGGATCTATGCTAGTTTAATTCCCCCCTTTAAATAGATTGCATTCCATGTGAATACCATGGGTCAATACCATGTGCCATTTTTATTTTCATTAATACTAATATTAAAGTTAATAATGTTTTTTTGCATAGTATTAATAATAATTTGGCCCATAGGCTTCACCTAAATATAACACATTTTTTGAGTGTTCGTAAATATAAGGTAATTTATGGAGTAAATACAAAAAAATGTTTTATTTATTTATCATACCTCTCGTTTATTTATATTTTTATTAATTTACCATACCTCTTTTATAAATATGGTATTTGGCCCATAGGATTCAATTAAATAAAACCTCTTTTTTGAGCCTTCTTAAATAGAAATAGGGTTATGGACTAAATATAGAAAGAAGTTTTATTTATTTACCATATCTCCACTTTATTTATATTTTATTTATTTACACGCTTGTGTGTTCATAAATATAAGGTGACATATGGAGTAAATAAATAAAAAAAAATGTTTTATTTATTTATCATACCTCTCGCTTATTTATATTTTTATTAATTTACCATACCTCTTTTATAAATATGGTATTTGGCCCATAGGATTTACTTAAATGAAACCTCATTTTTCAGGGTTCTTAAATAGAAATAGGTTATGGACTAAATATAAAAAGAGGTTTTATTTATTTACCATAACTCTAGTTTATTTGTATTTTTATTTATTTACCATACCTTTGGAGTAAGTAAAAAAAGAGCTTTTGTTTATTTACCATACATCCACTATATCTATATTTTTGTTTATAACTATCATAAATACATTTTCTTAAAAATGAGGGCGAATGGAAAATATTTTTAAGGTGGGCTAACCTCCATACCTAATTTTTTTATAAAATAAATTTGAGGTGATTTGCAAAAATGTACTATGATACCAAATATTCACCTAATAAAAATATAAAACCCTTTAATTTAGCCCAAGGGTGAAAATTCGCCCCTAAAAGTTTCCATGGATAAGACTATTTCATCAAACTATAAAGTAGTTGCATTGCTAACTATTGCAATAACTAGACTATCCCATGAATCTGGTAGAGAACACAACAAACTGATGCACTTATCTTCATCTGAAATTTTAATATCAACAGATGCTAACAAACTTACCATAGTATTAAATGCATTCAGATCCTCTGTCACCGAGTCTCCATATTTCATCCTCAAGTTATACAACTTTTCCTGCAGGAATAGTTTATTCACTAGAGACTTAGATTGGTACAAAGTCCCTAACTTGTCCCACAAAGCCTTCGTTGTAGCTTCCCATGATACATTCAGCAATATTGAATCTGAGAGACACAATCGTATTGTGCCCTTTGCCTTCCGATCCAACTTCTTCCATTCTTCATCGGATACTCCCATTGGTTTAGTACCTAGATCTACCATGATCCATTGATCTTTATCCACCAATAGATCCTCCATCTTGAGTTTCCACAACTCAAAATTCTAACCATTAAGTTTTTCAATCTCTACCTTTCCACTGCTTGCCATCTTCTTTCACTACCAGAATCGATCTCACAGATCTCCCACTGAACAGGGTTTACCACAGGCCTAAGCGAAACCCCTCAGCAACAAAGGCATCCCCTTGAAGCCAAAACAACTTTGATACCATAATGTAGGTTTTAACCCTGTACAGAAATTACCTACATAGGAATTCTAAAACACAAAAAATAAACAATGCGAGATCATAATACATAAAACACATATAAACAGAGATTTTCCCCTGGATCCCAAAACTGGGAGTACTAGCTTGATTTTTCATTACGTTCCTTTCAATGTTACAATAAATATTTATACATGCTAAAGCATCCAATACCATGGACCGAAAACCATCGCTCCCAAAACCATGGACCGAAAACCATCACGTCCATAACCATGTGTGAAAAACATGCACAAAACCATAGGTAGGTCCACCCAACCTAACATAGGGTCCAAAACCAAAATTTTCTGAGGCGTTGCCTTGGAACCCACAAAGTGGGGTTACCTGTACCCCTCAAACCCCCTGTAACTCCCCTCGCTACATAATCGACACAATCAAGGGCAGGCTTCGCCCCCCTCTAATCCCCCAGTTAACTATGCGGGCTAGTTGTGGAAAGAATATAACACAGCCCAACAAGTGGCTTATTATCTAGTCATTGATCTATCTTTTCTTATGTTTTTGTGATATTTTAATTTGGATACATAACATTTAGTATCAGAGGTAAAAATAGATCATGATAGTCTTAAATAGTATTACTTGGAACAAAGAGCATCTTTAGAAGAGTAGCAAAAATGGGTCATAAATATGTTGGGTTATGACTTTGAAATCATCTACAAAAAAGGGAAGCTAAATGTTGTTGCAAATGCACTCTCAATAAGGGACAAGGATGTGGAAGAATTATTTTGTGTCATTTCTATTATCCAACCTAATTGGATAACTGATGTATGAGATGAATGGAAAAATCATGAAGAAGTGTGGACATTCATTCAAAAGTTGTAGCAAGATCCCAGTGCCTATGATACATTTATCTAGAAAAATGATTCACTATGGTACAAATATTGCTTATATCTATGTAAGAACTCCTAACTCAAACAAAAGTTTCTTTTGGAATTGCTCACCTCTCCTATAAGAGGCACTCACAATTTTTAAAAACTTACCACAATGTCAAGAAGGAAATTTTCTGGATGGCCTTCAATCTGATATTCAGAAGTTTATGCTAGAATGTTTAGTTTTCCAACAAAATAAAGTTGATACAATTACAACCTCGAGTCTTTTATAACCATTGGCCATTCCAAGTCAATGTTAGTAGGTCTCAATGGATTTTTATCACGGGTTTACCCAAGTCCGAAGGAAAGAGTGTCATCATGGTGGCAGTTGATATACTTATCAAGTGTGCACACTTCTATGCACTATCTCATCCTTTCAAAGCTAGTACATTTGGTACTGCTTTTTTTATAAATGGTTCAAACGATGCAAGGAAACCCAAAGATTATTATATGTGATAGAGATCCCATTTTCATTGGAAATTTTTGGACAGGATTATTTTCTTCTCTTGGTACTCAATTAGCTCATAACTCATCTTATCATCCTCAATCTGAAGGGAAAGCTGAGATAGTGAATAAATGTTTGGAAGCATATCTTCATTTCTTTGTATCTAAAAAATAAACACAATGGGTCAAGTGGTTACCACTCACAGAATGGTGGTATAACACTTCCTTCCATACCATAGTAAAAATGACCCCATTTATGGCACTTTATGGATATCATCCATCATCCATCACATCATCTTTAAGAGACAATTCTAAGGTTCAATCAATGGAATATCACATCAGGCATCAACAACAAGTTCTCCAACTCTTAAAGGATACCCTGACTCTAGCACATAATTAAATGAAACAATAAGCAAATCAGCATTGTAATCGAAGAATTTTTGATGTGGGTGATTGGTTATTTTTATGTCTACAATCATACAAAAAAATGTGCCTCAAGCAAGCTAAGAAGCATAATAAATTGTTACCCAAGTACTATGGCCCTTACAAGGTGTTCAAAAGATTGGAACTATGGCATACAAGTTGGAGTTGCCTTGATCTTTGTGTGTACACCTAGTTTTCAACGTTTCATGGTTAAAGAGCATTATAAGTGACAAGCTCCCAGTACAAACTATACTTCCAAAAATTGACAAGGAAGTAAAATCATATTGGAGCCTGAAGCAATCATGGAAACAAGAATCGGGTAGTTACAGAATCGATCAATTTTAGAGTATCTCATTAGGTGGAAAAACTTATTTGTTGAAGATTCCACATGAAACAATGAGTATTTCAAACGGAAGCATCCAGAACTACTCAAGCATTGAGGACAACACCTTTTTAAAGTAGAGAGACATGTTAGGTCCCTAGAATACTAGTGTAGCCCCATATTGTTATTATTGTGCCCCATAGAAGCTCACTATTGTTATTGTTGAGCCCTTACTTTATTATTGTAGACTCCTATATATACCAAAGAGGTCTTGTCATTTGAATCATCCAGAAATAGTTCATTTAAAAATGTGATGTAATGGGAGGTTTCCCCCTCGAAGTGGCTTATTATATAGTCATTGATCTATATTTTCTTCTGTTTCTATGATATTTTGATCTGGATAGATAACAGTCGTGATGTAGTGACTTCAAATAATTAAATGAAATGGTTGTATCGACATTCCACACAATGTTCAGGCCACAATAAATATACTAACACTAAGATAAACGAGAAAATGGAATTCAATGCCAACCAATAACTCAATTAAATGTAAAGTCAATATGTGGGTGCATCCATCATCTAATCATATCCATGATTCATTTTGGGTAATCTGCTGGGATGAGGAAATCAATCAATGGTTATCAAGTCCAATAAGCATAACCCAACCATTGATAGAGAAAGCATAATCACTGTGTTTATAAATTGGTATTGTTTTAGTTATTGCTCAATATCTACCTATTAGGAAAAGAAGAAATTATCAAAGGAAACAACAATACATTTAGCCATATGATACTAACCATCAGTCTACCCCAAACTCAATATTATAACCAAGCAACAATAGAAAAAACACAAAATAAAGTGTTAAACCACACACAACATTTAAACACCATTAACATAAATTGTTTACTTATAAACCCAAATGGAAAAACTAACATTCAATGGGGGCTTTGATTAATCTTGGGAAATAGATATAAAGGGTGAGTTATATATAGATTATGTGTATTGCTAGTCACTAAAAAAATTATAGATTACTTTGGCTTAGGGACAACTTTCTATCTTCAAACAAGTTTTTTCTCCCAAGCCCTCCATATTATAACCAAGCAACAAATAGAGCAAAGACAAACTAGAGTGTTAAACCACACACAACATTTAAACATTGTTAACATAAATTGTTTACTTATAAACCCAAATGGAAAAAATAACATTCAATGGGGGCTTTGATTAAGCTTGGGAAATAGATACAAAGGGTAAGTTATATATAGATTATGTGTATTTCTAGTCACTAAAAAAATTATAGATTACTTTGGCTTAGGGACAACTTTCTATCTTCAAGCAACTTTTTTCTCCCAAGCCCTGCATATTATAACCAAGCAACAAATAGAACAAACACAAAATAGAGTGTTAAACCACACACAACATTTAAACATTGTTAACATAAATTGTTTACTTATAAACCCAAATGGAAAAACTAACATTCAATGGGGGCTTTGATTAAACGGGAAATAGATACAAACGGTGAGTTATATTTAGATTATATGTATTTCTAGTCACTAAAAAAATTATAGATTACTTTGGCTTAGGGACAACTTTGCATCCACAAAATATTTTTACCAAGTATATCTACCCTGAAAGGATCACTTCCTAACATCTCAACCACAAGACCTAACTCCAAGAGTGTCGAGGGAATTGAACCCATCACCTCTCAATAGCAGAGGTGCTTTAACAACAGGGACTCAGCCAACTGAGTTAACCCTCAAGGCTACTCCCAAGCCCTTGATGCTTCTAAAGATGGCATTTTTCTTCATTTCCTCTCTAGCTCTCCTCCTATCCTCTTCATTGTCCTCTAATTCAATGGGTTTCATTTTTAATAGAGATGCTCAATATGCCAAGTATCTATATTAATTGTTCATCTTCTCATGGCTTTAATTATGGACAATTAATTCAAACTTTGCTAATATTTAATTATAATTTTTAAAATTAGAGAAATGTCTCTCTTCTATTTCAAATGACATCTTCCCATTTAAAGGCTTTGGTTCCCCACAAGTATTAGCTCAATTATCTAGTTTCTTCTTAATTGCAATTGTGGTCTTGCCTCCACTACTACTACAAATCAAGGCTATTTGATTGGTTGTGATGGAATCTTAAACAACCCCACCAATTCAGCTATTTTTGGCAATCTATGATTGCATCTAGAGGTACATTCTATATCTTTGTATGAGGGGGATGTATGATTTCTTATGTGCTCAACGTAGAATTCATACATGTCCTTCTAATTCATATTATTAAAAATAGAAATATTTTAGTAAAAAAAAATAAACTAAAAACTGAAAATAGAAATGTATTAATAATTTTTTATTAAAAAGGGCTAATAATTTATAATATCAAAATAGAAGTATTTTAGTTAGCAAATCTAAAAATGTTAGATCTTAGACTTTTGTGATCCATATTGATGATAAGTTTGTCTTTTGGATTAATCACATAGTGTATATTAGGTCAACATTTTGAGAATGAACCACATTATTTGGTTCAAAATGTCAACCAAATATACATTATGTGATTAATCAAAAAGACAAACTTAAAATCTAAAAATAATAGCTTATAATTGATTTTTTTAATAGAAAATAATCAATACAACTAAAAATAAAAAAATTTGATTAATTTTTTTTATACTTCAAAAAAGGAATAAAAAAGTTTCCATATATAAATTAAGAATAATATTTTGTATTATATTTATCAATAATATTGTATATTATTTTTACTAGCCTAGTATTAGCTTAGATCGATTTAAAATACATTTAATTCTAAATCTATCATGGCATTCTTTTTGAAGCGTAAAACTTGAAATAGAGATTTGAAACATCTTGGAGCATGATAGATCCTGGGTTAAATGGATCTAAGTGGTATATCTCCAAAAAATGGTGCTTCCACTACAAGATAGAAGATCCCAAATAGGCACTACTTTTGGCATAAACTTATTGTCAGCGTCATTAGTGAGGATGATATCCTCTACCATTTTTATGTGTTTATCATCTCTAAAGCATAATATCACATTAAAAAGTCATATATTTGATTTATATATATAACCATAATTTATAGAAATTTTTAATATTCAAAAATATCAATTTATGCAATGTAGAATATTTTTTGCAATTATATTTATTTATATTAAAAATATAATTTGCATATATAATTAATTGGTATTAATCTTATTATTTAATTATAAAAAAAAAATATTGACATCAATCATCAATCAAAATAGATTTTATTGTCATATTCTAAAAAAATACGTTTTATTCAATATTAAATTAGGATAAACTAATTAATTAATAAATACAACCATATTCAAAATATTAATGTGGTTGATATAGCCAAAGGCTTCATAAATATAACCAAAAAAACTCTATGCACACATTTCCCTAATTAACCATGTATAAAAAGGTTATGGATCAACTTTAACTTTAAAAAAAAGGGAATTATAAATTATTGTTCTAAATAATAATGAGGAACTTATTAGAATTAGAATAATCTCAAATCCCTAGGAAATTGGTGGGTGGTGAGCCAAGTGGCACATGAATTTTTATAATTTATTAAAAGTCAATGCAACTTAACAAACTCTTTAATAAACTATAGTGGTTGATGAGTACTAAGACTAAACATATGATGAGCATATTCCCTTGAGAATTAATCTAGGCCTTCAATTAAAAAAATAAAAATAAAAATCAACATATCTTCATCCACATTAAATTGAAATAAAAACTTTTAGCAATTAAAGTAAACTAGTTCTATTAATTAAACAGTTAATTAATTAATTAAACAATTAACTAATTAATTAACTAACTAAGTAAAAACCACAAAAATATAAATTAATTAAAATTAACACTAGTTCTATTCAATGCCTGATAAACAAATTAATTAATTATATGAAATAAATTAAAATAAACTAATTCAATTAGTTAAATAGCTAGCTAAAAACCACAAAATTGTACATTAGTTGGCAATACAATTTATATTCATATATATTACAATAAAAGTGAACTGACCCACTTGCCAATTCTACCCAAATAACCTCCCAAACAAAAGGCAAGCAGCTAACTAGGAATTGAAATGTTTGAATATCTCTATTTTGAAAAAGTTTGAACATGAATATAGATTTATAATTTCTGTAGATTCAGATTTTGATAAATGACGAGGTTAGATATATTAAAAAATATTAATTAATTAATATATATATATATATATATATATATATATATATATATATATTATATATATATATATTATTACTTAATTAAGTGTATATTTCCAGTGTTAAAAATGAATCACAATTGATGATTGGAAATGGGTTTGTAAATATTTTTATAGTATCTAAAATAAATAACAGTAGTTGATGATGTGAAACCCATTAACAAAAATATTCAATTATTTCATTTTATAAAAAATATTTTCTTGACATGTAAATTATTTATCACAAAAACCTAGAATCAAAAAATATTTAATAATAATATAATATTTTGAAACTGAAGAAATCTAAAGCATCCGTCCATATTAGAATCATTGGGACTCTAGAGAATGCCAGGAGATACAAAGTTATAAATATGGCATCAAAACACATAGAGATTCAAGAACGCTTTTCATTTCTCCCTGCATGCAATGTAATCTGCAATACCCAACAAACGTGCAACCCTCGTTGGATCAAAACATGATAGCTCCTCCTTACATTTCTTGAACAATTCAAGAGTAAACTCCTTTGCTTTCTCCAAACCCATCAACTTCGGATAGGTGGCTTTGTAACTAACCAAATCCTTTCCTGCGGTCTTCTCAATTTCTTCCGACGATTTTGTGACATCGAGTATGTCATCCACCACCTGAAATAGAAGCCCGAAGCAATGGGTAAACCTTCGAATTCTCTCAATTTCATCTTCCGAAGCACGACCAATGATCGCCCCACACACAGCCGAGCTATCTAGTAAATGGAAAGGCAAAGCTAAAGTCGTTGTCAATCGAGGAAAATCCCATGCCATTGATAGAAAAATAACATGTAAACCAAATGCATGCACCATGCATTCAAATCCCAACAATGAAATCACACATGAAACATGTTACATGCAAAATCTTCATGTTGTAGATGCTCCTCCAATGTTAGGGTCCCACCCTAACCCCCTTATCTATTTAATGGGACCATGTCATAGTCAAGAGTCAATAAAGCCCATATTGATAATTGTAAGTGGTTAATCCGCAATTAATAACGGAACCACAGTTAGTTGTAAATGGGTCGTAGTATTAGATAGATGGTATTAGTAATACCGCGGTATTGGCCCGTGGTATTGCACGTATGAGTCATAT
>APFE031690724.1:0-15740 GCA_000404065.3 Pinus taeda
TTTACATTTTTTTGTAGGTTAGAAAGATGTTGGAAAATATGGAAATCCACTCCATTATAACCGAAGTATATTCCATAGAATCATTCCTAGCTTCATGTTCAAAGTTATGATTTCACTCTTGGAGATGACATGGGGAGAGTCAACCTATGGAAGTAAATGTGTTGATAAGAACTTTAAACTCAAGCAAACATGACTAGGTATGTTAATTTACATTTTTCTTTTATTGTGAAAGTTGTTCATTACTAGATGAATACACATTTACTAAGTACATGAGGTATGAAAATTAAACATACCAAAAAAATGATTAAAAAAGTTTGATACCAAACATACACCATTATGCATAAAAAGTGTTGAAACACAAAAATTATATGAAATTTTTTTTGTAGGGAAATTAGCATATTGTCTTTACATTTATAATTCCATGAAACCATAAAAGATTTCATCAAGATATTTGGTCACAAACTTCAAAAGTTGGTTAAAAACACTGAACTTTTAGTTGCTACCATCCTTATTTATGATATAGACGCATTCAATGAAGAGTTCTAGTTTTTCTTAACTGAGAAATGTTTACAAACTTTGAGGGAGGTTCAAGAAATGATGATAAATATAGAACTAAATATAGTAGCCTTGAGATAAAGTGATGTGCTTGGTTCATTAACATAATCAAATTCTAGATCTGAAAGAAAACCTAGTGCAGTATATATAATCAACTCAACCACATATGTAATGGTAATGTTGTTGAAGTTATGGAAAACTTCAAACATCTATTTCAAGAGTTTAATACCCAAGGGATTGGAATAGAAAGAATAGAAAAGGGCCAAAATCAAATTAAGAGAAATTTTGGCTTTGACAATGATAGGGGTATATCAATAATATATTATTATCTATAAATAAAAATATTACACATATATTAATATATAAAAAATTATATATTATTAGAAATACTTCTAATATATAACAATTAAGCTATAATGTTAACATTAATAAAATTGAATTAATAACAGTTATGTATTATCATTAATATTCATAAATAATGTTCATAATAGTTACATTTTATACATTAATAATAATAATAATAATTAAATATAATATTGACAATACAAATATTAACATTAATGTTATTAATGATAAGGTTAATATACTCTTAATAATTTCATAATAATTATTTATGTAAATATCTTTCAATGTAATAGTTTGATACATTTTGTTAACGAGCTCAAATTGTTAATGTTGATAACATAATAATTAATGGTTAAATTTAATTACTTATAATTCATCATTTTCAATCTTATTAAACACTAACAATTATAATAGGTCATAATTACTCATTTATTAATATATTACGCCACATGAACTATTAATAGTTTGATTATTAACTAATATATAAAATCATAATTTATGAATATCAATACTATTGATTATTTATTAATGTTATTATGTTAAAGCATTAATATAAGTAATATAAATAACAACATATATATATATTTTTATTACAAAATATAATATATATTAATATTAATGTTATTATATTATACTAATATAATATATATTAATATTATTGTTAATATATTAATATTAGTATTATAATTAATGTTAATATTACTAATAACATTGATATTAATGTGTGTGTCTTACTCTAAAATATGTGTTACAATTTAAATAGCCATGCCCATTAAAACATGTGTCTTACGATGCAGTTGAACTTTTGAGGCCATAGCTATACCACACCATAAAAAAAATTTAGGTCTAAATTTTACTGTTAATATAATATCACATAGTTTTGATGTTTGTGTCATCTAATAAAACCTCGTATATATATATATTGTGAATTTTTGCAGCCATAGTTGTAACCCACCCTAATATGGTTACTATGTACATATATTATAGATATATTGTAGAACAATTGTTGGAGCTTTAAAGGTGTAATTGCAACATGTGTCCACCACATATCTTCATTGAGATAACTACCATTTCCCAAGCTAGTTTATTTCCATTTTGTATGTAAGCATATTTAAATTCTTTGAGATTAATGACATGAAGTTTTATTTCTGCTTCAACTTTATGTTTATGTTTATATTTTTATTCTGTTGCATTCCTGCATAAGTCTGGATCATCATAATATGCACTAGGAGTAAAATCACTCATCCTTAGGACCACTACAAGCACATGTCAGAGTCTAAGATGATGAGTGGTTGTATTGAGGGATTCTTTCTTGGAGAGTGAAATACTTGGAGTTTGTTTTGAATTAGGACATGGTGTAGAGAATTAAAGCTTGGATCCTCTTTTAGAGAGCACAAAACAATGTCATGAGGAGTGCTTGAAATGTTGATCCTTAGCTTAGAGACCATGAAACTTTGGAGGTGGATTCCAACCACCACATGACACATGTACATCTTCACTAAACTACCCTTATGTGGATATACTGTAATAAATTCTATTAGGTTTTTGCGTAATTGATCCATTTTCTATTATATGCCTAACTGATCTATCTTATAAAATGGGGAGAGTGTCATCATTTTCACAACATAGTCCATAAATCATCCATATCTTCTTGATGTAATCATATTGTAGCCCTTCTTTGTAATGCGAGAGTTAAAGCTTAGGTGGATTATTTGGAACTAGGATTTATAAGACTTTACTAAATGATTTAAATAAACACTTAAATAAGAGTTTCAAAATAGTTTTTAAAATGTTATAAAATGATTAGGGTTTAGCGTTTCGGGTTTGGGATTTATGGTTTAGGATTTAGGGTTTAATGTTTGGGGTTAGGATTTAGGTTTAGGTTTTAGTGTTTAGGGTCTACAATATTTTAGTAAATGCTTTTAAGAAACACTTAAATAAAAGTTACAAAACAATTTTTAAAATGTTATAAATGGTTAGGGTCTAGGGTTTGCGGTTTAGGGTTTATGGTTTTGGGTTTGGGATTTACAGTTTAGGGTTTACATTTTGGGGTTTAGAATTTAGGCTTTCACGTTTAGGGTTTAGGGTTTTGTGGTTATGGTTTAGGGTTTATAACACTTTATTAAATTCTTTTAATAAACACTTAAATAAAAGTTACAAAATTCTTCTTAAATTGTTATAAAATTCTTGGGGTTTATGGTTTAGGTTTCCGGCATAGTGTTTAGGGTTTAGGGTTTAGGGTTTATTTAGGTTAGGGTTTAGGGTTTAAGGTTTGGGGTGTCATATTTCAGTTTTAGGGTTTAGGGTTTATAAAACTTTATTAAGTGCTTTTAGTAAACCCTTAAAAATGGTTACAAAATACTTTTTAAAATGTTATTAAGTGATTAGGTTTAGGGTTTAGGGTTTAAGTTTTATAACACCATAGTAAATTCTCTTAATAATCACATAAATAAAACTTACAAAATTATTTTTAATACATCATAAAATGCTTAAGTCTTAAGATTAGGGTTTGGGGTTTGGGGTTTAGGGTTTAGAGTTTAAGAGTTTATAGTTTATAGCCCTTTGGTAAATTATTTTAATAAACACTTAAAAAGTTAAAAAATGTATTTTAAAATGTTATAAAATTCTTATTCTTAGGGATAGGGTTTATGGTTTAGGGTTGGGATTTATAACGCTCATAAATTATTTTAATAACAACATAATAAAAGCTACAAAATTCTTGTTAAAATTATAAAATGCTTAGGCTTTAGGGTTTACTTTTAAAATCTATAAAATGCTCATGGTTTAGGGTTTAGGGTTTATAACACTTTAGTAAATAATTTTAATAATTTTTTTTTAAAAAGTAAGAAAATGCTTGCTAAAATGTTATAAAATACTTGGGGTTGAGAGTTCAGGGTTTAGGGTTTAGGGTTTTGGGTTTTAAATGTTATAAAATTCTTAATATTTAGCGTTTAAGGTTCACAAGACTTCAGTAAATTCATTTTATAAACACTTTAAAAAAGTGTGAAAACACTTTTTAAAATATTATAAGATTCTTATTGTTTAGGGTTGAGGTGTTTAGGGTTGAGCTCTTATAACACTTCAATAAATTCTTTTAATAAACAATTAAAAAAAGGTTACAAAACACTTTTTAAAATTTTATAAAATGTTGAGGGTTTAGGGTTTAAAATGTATAAAATTCTTAGGGTTTATAGCTTAGGATGTAGGGTTTATAAAACTTAAGTAAATCCTTTTAATAAGTACTTAGAAAAAAGTTACAAAATGGATTCTAGAAAGTTATTAAATGCTTAGGGTTTAGGTTTGAGGAACACTTTAGTAAATTATTTGAATAAACACTTTAAAAAAATTTACAAAACTATTGTTAAAATTTTATAATAATCTTAGTGTGTGGGTTTTAGTGTCTAGGGTTTAAAAGTCACAAAATTCTTATTAAAATGTTATAAAATGTTTAGGTTTTAGGGTTTTAAAACGTTACAAAACAATTGGTAAATTGTAATAAAATGCTTAGGGTTTAGGTTTTATAACAATTTAGTAAATTCTTTAAATAAACACTAAAAAAGAGTTACAAACGCTTGTTAACATGTTATAAAATACTTAGGGTTTAGGGTTTGGGGTTTAAAATGTTATAAAGTGCTTATGGTTTAGGGTTCAGGGGTTAGTTTTGGGGTGTGGGTATTAGGTTTTATGGTTTATGGTTTATAATTCTTTAATAAATTATTTTAATAAACACTTCTAAAAAAGTTAAAAAATGGTTTTTAGGGTTTATGGTTTTTTGGGGTTTTTAGGGTTTAGGGCTTTTTAGGTTTTGGGTTTATGGTTTTTTAGGGTTTAGGGATTAGGGGTTTAGGGTTTATATCACTTTACTGAATGCTTAGTAAACACTTAAATAAAAGTTACAAAACACTTTTTAAAATGTTATAAATATTTAGGTTTTAGGGTTTGGGGTTTAGGGCTTAGGGTTTAGGATTTAGGTTTTGGAGTTTAGGGTTTAGAGTTTATAAGACCTTAGTAAATTCTTTCAGAATTTAGGCTTTAAGGTTTAGGGTTTATAAGACCTTACTAAATGATTTTATGGTTTATCCTTTAGGCTTTAAGCATATAGATATATGGTTTGGGGTTTGGGGTTTAGGGTTTGGGTTTTATAACTCTTTAGCAAATTCTTATAATAAATTCTTAAGTAAAAGTTACATAACGCTTTCTAAAATGTTATAAAATTCTGAGTGTTTAGGGTTTAGCATTTGGGATTTTGTGGTTTGGGATTTAGGGTTTTGGGTTTAGGATTTAGAACACTTTAGTAAATTATTTTAATAAGCACTTATATAAAAGTTTCAAATGCTTTCAAAATTTTATAAAATGATTAGGGTTTAGGTTTTAGGGTTTGGGGCTTTACGGTTTACGGTTTCAGGTTTACGGTTTAAGGTTTATAACACTTTAGTAAATGCTTTTAACAAACACTTAAATAAAAGTTACATAACACTTTTTAAAATATTTTAAAATGCTTATGGTTTAGGTTTTAGGGTTTATAACACTTTAGTAGATGCTTTTAATAAACACCTAAATAAAATTTAGAAAACTCTTTTTAAAAAGTTATAAAATACCTAGGGTTTAGGTTTTAGGGTGTCAAGTGTAGTGTTTGGGGCTTAGGGTTTAGGTTTCATAAGACATTAGTAAATTATTTTAATAAACACTTTAAAAAAAATAGAAAACGATTTTTAAAATGTTATAAAATTATAAGGGTTTAGGGTTTAGGGTTTAGGTTTTATAACACGCTAGAAAATGCTTTTAATAAACACTTAAATGAAATTTACGAAACACTTTTTTAAATGTTATAAAATGATTAGTATTTAGGGTTTGGGGTTTGGGGTTTAGGGTTTATGGGTCATGTTTTAGGATTTAGGGTTTATAACGATTTAGTAAATTCTTTTAATAAAGACTTAGATAAAAGTGAAAAAAAACTCATTTTAGAATGTTATAAAATGCTTAGGGTTTAGGGTTTGGGTTTTAGGGTTTACAGGGTTCAGTAAGTGATTTTAATAAACACTTAAATAAAAGTTGCAAAACACCTTTTGAAATTTCATAAAATTCTTCGAGTTTGGATTTAAGGTTTAACGCTTAGGGTTTTAGGTTTGGGGTTTAGACTTTGGGGTTTAGTGTTTAGGGTTTATCACACTTTAGTAAATTATTTTAATAAACATTGTAATAAAAGCTACAAAATTATTTTTAAAATGTTATGAAATGATTAGGATTTAGGTTTTGACATTTAGGGTTTGGGGTTTAGCGTTTAGGGTGGTTTAGCATTCAGGGTTGATGGTTTATAAGACTTTAGTAAATGGTTTTAATCTTGGCTTAAATAAAAGTTACAAAATTCTTTTTAAAATGATATAAAATGCTTAGGGTTAACTGTTTACGGTTTGGATTTTTGGATTTAAGGTTTAGGGGTTACAAGACCTTAGTAAATGCTTTTAATAAGGACTTAAAATAAAAGTTCCAAAATGATTTTCAAACTGTTATAAAATGCTTAGGGTTTTGGGTTTTGGGTTTTGATTTTGGGTTTTAGGTTTAGGGTTTAGGTTTGGGTTTTAGGGTTTATAACACTTTAGTAAATTCTTCTAATAAAAACTTAAATAAAATTTACAAAATGGTTTTTAAAATGTTACAAAATGCTTAAGATTTATGGTTTAGGTTTAAGGTTTAGGGTTTGGGGTTTCAGGTTTAGAGTTTAAGTTTTAGGGTTTATAACACTTGAGTAAATGCTTTTAATAAGCACTTAAATAAAAGTTACTCACTAAGTTTTAAAATGTTATAAAATTCTTAGTGTTTATGGTTTAGAGTTAAGGGTTTGAGGTTTATTGTTTGGAGTTTATGATTTACGGTTTACAATTTTGAATTTAGGGTTTATAACACTTTCGTAAAAGATTTTAATAAACACTTAGATAAAATTTACAAAGCAATTTCTAAAATGTTATAAAATGCTTAGCATTTATTGTTTAGGGTTTGGGGTTTAGGGTTTAGGGTTTGGGGTTTAGGGTGTATGGTTTAGGGTTTGGGTTTTAGGTTTTAGCGTTTAGGGTAGAGTGTTTAAGGTTTATCAAATTCTTAGGGTTTAGGGTTTAAGGTTTAGTTCTAAGGTTTATAACAATTTAGTAAATTCTTTTAATAAAAACTTAAATAAAAGTTCCAAAACACTTTTTAAAATGTTATAAAATGATTGGGGTATATGGTTTAGGCTATAGGGTTTAGAGTTCTAGTTTTAGGGCTTAGGGTTTAGGGTTTATGGTTTATAAAACTTCAGAAAATTATTTTAATAAACACTTAAATAAAAGTTGCAAAAGTGTTTTTAAAATGTTATAAAATGTTTAGGGTTTAGGGTTTGCATTTTAGGGTTTAGGGTTTAGGCTTTTAAGTCTAGGGTTTAGGGTTTAGAGTCTAGAGTTTTGGGATTAAAACTCTTTAGTAAATATTTTAATAAACATCTAAATAAAATTTACAAAACACTTCTTAAAATATTATAAAATACATAGGGTTTAGGGTTTTATGTTTTATAGTTAAGGGTTTAGAGTTTACAACACTTTGGTAAATGTTTTTAGTAGACACTTAAATAGAAGCTAGAAAATGTTTTTAGGATTGTTATAAAATTCCTAGGGTTTAAGGTTTAGTGTTTAGAATTTAGGGTTTGGATTTAGGGTTTGGCGTTTAGGGTTTAGGGTTTAGGGTTAAACATTTGTAGTTTAGGATTTAGGGATTAGGGTTTACAGTTTAGCATTTAAAACACTTATAAAATGCTTAGGGTTTAAGTTTTAATATTTTTCGGTTTAGGGTTTAGGGTGTAGGGATGAACCACCCCACCTTAAGGGGGTATCCGCTGCTACCTATTACACATAATTCAGTCATCCCATTGAGCCTCGAGGATTTATGAAGAAAAATAAATAAAAGGAAATAGGTTTATTAAGAAGGGTGCTAAAACAAAGGTCGGGTATCTCATGTACCACAATTTTCTCCATCCTACACTCACATACCCAAGTGTGGTCTTCTCCTATTATATATACTCATAAAATTCTTAGGGTTTATGGTTTAGGGATTAGGGTTTGGGGTTTAGGTTTAGGATTGACATTTTATAACATTTTAGTAAATTCTTTTAATAAGAACTTAAATAAAAGTTCTAAGTAGTTTTTAAGATGTTATAAAATTCTTAAGCTTTAACATTTAGGGTTTAGCGTTTATAACACTTTACTAAATCTTTTTAATATACACTTAAACAAAAGTTACAAAACACTCTTTAAATGTTATAAATTAATTAAGGTTTAGGTTTCAGGGTTTAGGTATTAGGGATTAGGATTTAGGGTTTATGACAATTTAGTATTAAAATTTAATAAACACTTAAATGAAAGTTACAAAACACTTTTGAAATGCTATAAAATTCTTAGGGTTTAGCGTTTAAGGTTTGGGTTTTTTGTTTTAGGGTTTACAGTTTAGGGTTTAATTTTTATGGTTTTGGGTTTATAACACCTTAGTAAATTATTTTGATAAAAACAGAAGTAAAAGTTACAAAACTCTTTTTAGAATGCTATAAAATTCTTAGGGTTTGGGGTTTACAAGCCTTTAGTAAATCTTTATAATAAACACTTAAATAAAAGTTAAAAAACACTTTCTAAAATGTTATAAATTGCTTAGGGTTTAGCCTTAAGAGTCTAGGGTTTATAAGACTTTAGTAAATCCTCTTAATAAGGACTTAAATAAAAGTTAGATTTTTTTTAAGATCTTATAAAATAATTAGGGTTTAGGGTTTATGGTTTTGGGTTTGGTGTATAGATTGTAGGGTTTATAACAGTTTAGTAAATGATTTTAATAAAAACTTAAATAGATGTTACAATATGTTTTTTAAAATCTTATAAAATTATTATGGTTTAGCATCTAGGGTTCAGGGTTTGTGGTTTAAGGTTTAGGGTTTAGAGTGTAGAGTTTAGGGTTTAGGGCTTTAGGTTTAGAGTTTAGGGTTGAAGGTTTGAGGTTTACAATTTAGGGTTGAGGGTTTATAACACTTTAGTAAATTCTTTTTATAAACACCTAAATAAAAATGACAAAACTCTTTTTAAATTGTTATAAAATGCTTAGGGTTTAGGGTCTGGGATTTAGGGTTTGAGGTTTAGGGTTTATAAGGGTTAAATAAATGATTTTACACAATCATGATCCTTGATGTCACCAACTAAAACACCGAGTGAATCTTGTAGTAATTCTCAAAAATTTCTTTCATACATTTTCAAAAACACTTTGCATGAAAACGTTTCTTCAAACACTTTTTATTCAAAGAAGAGAACATTGATGGTAGATACATTTACTCAAACATTTGCATGTTTCCAAATATGAAACCCTTATAAAAAGAATGAACAACGATAGCTTAGCCAAGTTCTTTATTAATTTGGAGAGTAAAAATACATGGAAATCACTCCATTTGGAAATTATGAGTAAATAAGAAATTTGGCATGTTTTGGCTATAATTGTGGCTAATCGGGTTAATGTTGAAGTCAATTTTGCACAAGAATTACATCCTTCATAAAGTAGCTTGGCCCTTCTATATAGAAAATCGCTCCCCACTAGACAAACTCAACTTCTATATATATAAACTCATGTGTTTTAATAAGCTTTGCCCCTCCATAAATAAAAGTTATCGTTTCAAAAAAAATTATTAGATATGATATTGAAATAGTTTTGTGTTGTTTGATAAATTTAGGGTTAAAAATAAAATTTAATTCATACTACATAAATTTAATATTTTAAAATTATATTTTTGGTTTATAATTAAATTTTAAATAAGATAAGGTCAAAAATTACCTAAATATAATTAGTAAAATAAATATATTTTTTGAAATATTAAAAAAAATATTATAGTTGAGAAGTAAATGCCACTCTATATGGAGTGTATGATAAATTATTAGATTCTAGAGGAATAATACCCAAAATGAATAAGGTATAAATAAAATACCAATTTGTTTGGAGAGTATAATCACTTATTCCATTGACATGTAATCTGAATAAGTACTATCATGGACATCTAGATGACATGATTATAAATGTCTTGGAAAACTATGGGGATGACACTATTTTCCCGAAGAATGAACCAAGATATGGAATATGACCAGTTATTTAATGGAAAATGTTGTAATATGTTAATATATTATATGTATGATCCAATATCACTACATGGATGATGTGCATTGGAACATTTTCATGAGTTATTTATAGTAACGGGATTGTCAAGGTTTTACATCTTCTTTTGATATGAAGAATTCTCAAGTGGGTGATCTAGAGATGGCTACAAATATTGATCTCATTGCAACAACTACTCATCTTCCCTTTCAGAGAGAGAAACAGTCTAAAAATTGTTCACCGTGTGACATTCCCTCGAAAAAACTTATCGTCAATAATGTTTGTGGATATCATCTGAAAGGTATGGAAATTTCCTCATTGAAATCTAAATGGCACAGTTTAGTGGTTTTTTTCATTAGTATGTTACTTGTGAAGGGTGAAACATACTAGTTTTTAGTTATAATAAAAGGTTGTTAATGGAATTTCTCTTCCATAAACTTAATTTTCCTCTTTATCTATATAAAATTCTAAGTAAAATTTCTTGCACATACCAGTCACGTCGCAAGAACTCTAAAAGATCACTCTTTCCCCACAATTTCATCTATATTCTATTTAGACATCATTTGGAAAAAACAAGGGATGAGTATGATAATTTCCTGGATCAAAATGGTTTTGAAGAACCACAATTAACCAATTGTTTTAATTCCTCAGATATTGATGCACAAAATCCTTTACTGGGCGATCTTATTCAATTGCCACATTGTCATTCAGCATAGAATGATTGTGAAAAATGAGTTCATGAAGAAAACTCGTGTGTTTCAAATGATAATAACATTGAAACGCTGAGACCTACTAGTGTTTTCTGAACTAAAAGCATAAACAAGGTTACTACCTAACATATGGAATTAAAATAGGAATTTAGGGATAAAAGGGAAGTGAAACCCTCCAGGGTAAGTCTCTGGGCCAAAATTTTACCAAAAGAACCCGCACATGAAGAAGAGATCAATCAATTAGAACAAAACCCTCTATCTGAAGTTAAGATTAAACAGATCCAGAGAAAAAATTCTTGAGCAAGGCAAAAGAGACAATAAAATACTCCTAGAAATGATGAGTTTTTCCATATTGATGCTCATCCTGAAATCTTGCCAAAACGAAATAGGCGACATGTCTAAGATAATTTGGGATTTTTGTGTTGATGTCACTTTTTATCGTGATAGCCTCGAACCAACATCCATTTGAATGAGGCTAAAGTAAGAACATGTATTGGTACTGACAAAACTTGTTGATTGTCCCATGTCATGAAAAGTCTATTAGTGAGCTTGTCCATCAAAATAAGAAAGTCAAAACTTAAATTCAAGCTAAGGAAAGACACAGGGAACAAAAATCTTCCAATACTAAAAATAAATATCAATCTAAAGATATACATATTATTACCAATTATGTCTTCTAAAGAAGATGGTTCTAATCCTGATAAGTAATGACTTTATTTTTATCTATGATAAGGATGTTTCAAGTTTTCAAGGTATGTGTCTATTTTTCTTTATTGTACTAAATTTAAAAAAATGGAAAATACAAAATCCATGATTTTGTAGCATCCCTATATTGTTATCCATATAAATGCGTAATATAAGTCTTGTTAGTTGTAACAAGTCCTCCATATTCACTGGATGATGACCTTATACTCCACAATGGACAATAACTAAGTTATAAAGGAGAAAAGTCATAAAGAGTAAGTCTAGGTCATAAAGGAGAGAAGTCATGACCTAAATGATTACATTGTACATATTTCTTATTACAATAATAGGCATGTTTATTTGAGAATAAGCGTCTCACACTTTCAATTTAATTATTATCAATTATTAGGTGAATGTTAGAGATTTAACCTTTATGGAATATGCTAGAATGGTCATAGTAGTATTCACATATCAAGGGTTAAGATTTATCTCCAAGTTCATTATGCTCTTGTAATTAATTGATGTCAAATTGTTTAATTAAAGAAAACATCATATCAGCATACGTCACATTGGACATGTGGTATTAATAAGTCATCGCATTGGCCCATAGTGTTGTAAGAAGATATATTTACTTGAGTTAAGAATTTTCATGGTAAAGTAGGGATAAGAATTTAGAATAAATTTATAATTTAGTTAAATTTTATGACTCTTTTTTATCTGATTAATATTAGATGTATAATGTGGTAAGTATTTTGATGCTTCTCATGGATTAATGTGTATACAAGTCATTTAATTTATGAGGTTGCACTAGTTCAGAGAAAAAAAACTAGTAAAAGTTCTTATTATCGGGGGTTTAGTCTTGTTGAGTTGGTAATGTGAGATGTATAATGGGGTAAGTGTTCTGATGCTTATCATGGATTAATGTGTATACAGGTCATTTAATATATATCATTGCATTAGTTCAAAAGAAAATAACTGGTAAAAGAAAGTTCTTATTATGGGGGGTGTAGTCTTGTTGAGTTGTTTCTTGTTATATGGTACTCATTTGAAATACAACATCAACCCAAGGATAAATACAATGTAACATTTGATATTTTTAGTAGACATCACTTTAAATATAAATACAAAATTGTTCTCAAAATGGCAATGAATCTACTCTATAGTGGGCATGCATACCATGCGAATATATTTGTATATGTCAAGTACATAATCTGTGGTATAGTGAAAAGGAATAATCTTTTAAATCATATAGCGCTCTAGAGTAAATCATGGTTGTTTGGAAAATACAAGGATGCAAGATTGGAGAATAGTTTTCTCAAAGGAATAGATTCTCTAAACTATGAATTTGCTTTCTCGCCTTATAGGATAAACATTTAGTTATTGAATATGTATAAAAACTAAAAAAAATTAACAAAATATATCTAAAATTACAACAACAACAACAAAAATAAAGGTGAAGCAAGAACCAAAAGACAGTCAAAATTCTTTCTACCCTTTAAACTATACAAAGTAAAGTGTGGATGTTATTTTGAGAAGACTCTATTATAAATAACAATACAAAGCAAAGTGTGCATTGTATTTGAGAAGGCTCTATACTAAAAATATTTAAACATGCAAATCCAATAACCAAAATAAGATAGATTATCTCACTCTCCATATCATTAAGAAAGAGTGGTAAACACTGGAGTAATTCACTATAAAATGTAATTTCAAATATTTAAAACCTTTGTATTAATGTAGCTATAAAATATTTGAAATGTATTTAAATTATCAATATTAAGAAAACTAACACATTTTTAATAGAAATTTACGTACTAGCACAATTATATAAAATTAATGGCTAGTGACTCCTAAAACATCTCATGTCAGAAAAATTTAAAAAATTATGAAATTAACTATTTTATTATTATTATTATTATTACTATAAGTTAAATATATACTTATTTCGGAAAGCATGGAAGAAGATGTTTATCAATGAAGGAGTTTCTTAATGTCTAAATAGGGTATGCAACAATACATAACTCATTTAATATGAAACTTGCTCATATCATATTTAATTAATTAATCAGCCTCACTAAAATGACAAAAAAAGCATAACTACCTTGCACATAAATCTCAGTCCTTGGTTTGCGTATACCACTAAAAAAATAATGAAAGATTTAATGGTCCTAACATAAATCTAATAATGACTAATAACTAAATTAAAGTTTTGGAATCTTTATTCTATTTTAAAATAAACATGTTTATTGATATAATTAATTTTGATTTCATCTTAACTTTGAGTTACCAATCACATTTGAAATAGTAAACATATAATTTGATATTAAAAACATGTAATTTTCAAATTAAAAAATGCATGCCAAAATTAAGAGTAAATCTATTATTATTGACACCTAAATAAAGACATGTAAAAAATGTATTGAAACCTAAATGAAAATAGATATATAATAATAATACATAAAAGCAATAACATAGAGAAATGAAGCTAGCTCTATTTGGTTACTTATAATAAGCTTGAAGAAGTAGCTCCCTTTCATCACTTATAATAAGTTTAGAGAAATATTAATAGTTGATAATAAAAAGCACAAAACCATAAAAATCTTACACTACTCTAAATTACATAAAATATTTGTTGCCTAAAATATAATTCTCAATAATTAAAAACTTAACATTTCCAATTAAAAAAAAAACCTAAAAAAAAGAATTCAATTATTTGATATTGAAACTACAAAAAAAAAATCTAAAAGAAAGAAAAAAAAACTATCACGAACTTTGTTTCTCTACCACACTGCTTCTCCAATTAACCCTGTAATATTAATATTGAATTGCTGACGGGAAAAGATGATCAATTATATTAACTAAACTATTGACCACCAAAAGCCTATCAATTATATTGGATGGGTTAATAGGGAAATACAAACATATAACGAGTTGTCTCTCTGCTTATAATATTAATTGAATTGCTAACCGCCAAAAGCAGTGTATGACATTACAGAAAGTACTATATACCGAAAATTCAGATTGAAGTTTGAACATTCCAAATTTGAACTCACGCGGATAGATGACGTGGTTGCTTAGATAATTTCTTCAAAAGCATTTCTTTAAAAGAAAACCCAACTTTATATATCGAAAATTCAAATTTCAGTTTGAACATTCCAAATTTGAATGCACGCGGATAGATGACGTGGTTGCGTACATAATTTTTTGAAAATCATATCTTGAAAAGAAAACCAACTTTTTATATGAAAATTTCAAGAAAAGCATCTCATGGTTTTTCGTTGAACTATGATCCACTCTTCCTTTAACGGATCACAGCTTTTAACGGATACATTGCTTTTTTCAGATATTAGGGATTACTTGGAATCTTTACGCAGCTTTGGAATACATGATGTTGTCTTCTATAGTCGAAAGTTCTCTTCTATCTATCATCTGTATTTGCTGTTAACATCCGAAAAGACACTTCCAAAATTAACACACTTCCTCTTCTACCTATCATCTCTTTGTCTGTCTTTCACATCACAGCCTTTCATTTTCTGGGAAAAGCTGATAGTTACTTGTCATGTCTGGGAAAATCTGATAGGTACTTGGAGTACCATCTCCATCTTCCAATTCATACACGCTGTGATGCCGACATTCCGAAAACTAACTATTAACTCGTTGAAAATACCTCCTTCCTCGTTGTTTTAATCAACGACGAAAGTTGAGCGGTTGAGTAAACTGAGATCTCGATTAGCTAAAAGGATTTCAGCTGTTGGTAGTTTACTTAAGTTCCGTTGTACTTTTCAAAAATTTCGTTGTGTTTTGTGTTTGTATGTTACTCATATATTCGAGAATTTGTGTCTATGCAAATTGTTTTTGTTTTATTTTATTTTTTTAAGATTTTAGATAATTAATTTATTGATTTTAAAATTAAGTTTTCTTTGTCATTTACTTCAACATGGTTAGATATTATTTATATCAATTGTATAAAATTTCATTAATTAAATTGTGTGTTTATAATTATCTATATTGTAATTTCTTATGCATATTATTTGTTATATTATCATGTATATATTTATAAAGAGAATGAAATAATATCCAATTTTATTTTATTTTCAAGTTTTTTAAGAACGTGGAGGTGGAAGTGGAAATTTTATATAATTAACCTATTGATTTTAAATAATTCTGGATGTTAAGAATAAGCATTGATTTTTTTTGTGATTTACTTCAATATCCTTTGATATTATTTATATAAATTCTATAAAATTTTATTAATTAAATTGTGTTTTATAATTAATTATTCATATTGTAATTTTATATACA
>APFE031690732.1:601-19308 GCA_000404065.3 Pinus taeda
CACCTCGCATTTTTGTCCCTGCCATTTGTCCATTCCCGACCATCGCACCCTACAGAGGAGCAAAACAGTATGCATCGCGCCCTGTACATTGGGAAGGTGATATGCATCACACTCTCTACATGGATATTTTAGTATGGTCCAGTTTTGATAGTTTATGAGCAGTTTTTAGTGGAGAACTTCTGGGAGATGATGTAATCAGTTGACCTTGTTCCTTTAGGCAGTTAAGCAACACTTTTAGGGACTTAAGAGCCCTCATTTTATGGACATTTGTGATTGGGGTTGAAGTGCCCAAAAATGTCTATAACAAATTCACTTTAGTTTCCTCATGTTTACGATGTGCTGAAAATATAATGTCGTCACGGAGGTGTTTCAGCAATGCCGAAATATAATTTCGTCGCGAAGGTGTTTCAGCAACACCAAAATTGGTGTTTCAGCAATGCGAAAACTAGTGTTTCAGCAACGGAGAAATTGGTGTTTTAGCAACATTTCTCCAACTTTTTCAACAGTGTTCAACAGCTGTTAAAGCATGCATACATGGGTTTTACAAGACCAATAACATAACCTGCTCATACAATATAAACTCTACCTTTTTCACTTCGTCATTGTATTTGCATATGAGTCTAAATCTTCTGCCTCCGATAGCTCTGTTTGTGTTAAATGCATATACATGTCTTTGCCACCATATGCATGTTTATGCTCCACTTGGCTCCTCTTGGCTTGGTATACTCCTCTTGCGGCTCTGTTCTGCTTGCAGTGTTGCTCCGATGGCTGTTTGCTCGTCTTCTTTGGCTCTGTCTCCTTCCTTGAATATTGCCATATTGACATCAATGACAATCTGTGTCCAACAATCTCCCCCTTTGTTATTGATGGCAATATTCTTCTACTCTCTCCCCCTTTGACATCAATGGCAAAGGAGTGCATACGGACTCCCCCTGTCAAACTGCTCCCCCTGTCCTGCTGCATATTTATGAACGAACTTGAGTGATGATAAAGAAATAACCCCCATCTTTTGTCGCAGATGTTCGAATTCTTCTCGAGGAAGAGGTTTTGTGAAAATATCAGCTATCTACTCCTTTGTACTAATGTATTCCAAGACGATGTTTTGTTCAACTACTTTCTCATGGAGGAAATGATACTTGATTGGTATATGTTTGGTTCTTGAGTGCATCACTAGATTTTTGTTGAGACTGATAGCACTTGTGTTGTCACAATAGATAGTAATTGGTTGATTTGTACATATGTCGAGATCTTTTAGAGCTTCCTTCATCCATAGTATCTGAGAACAATATTCTGCGGTAGCAATATACTCGGCTTTGGCAGTGGATAATGATATGGATGACTGTTTTTTGCTGAGCCAGGATAACAAACAGTCTCCTAGGAAGAATGCATTTCCACTAGTACTTTTCTGATCATCTATACTTCTGGCCCAATCAGTGTCGGTGTAGGCAGTTACTATCAGTGTTGAGTTCTTTGGGTACGAAAGACCGAAATCAGAAGTTCCCTTCACATATCTGAGAATTATTTCTACAGCTAATAAATGGGATTATTTAGGAGCAGATTGAAATCTTCCCACCATTCCTACTGCTTGCATTATCTCTGGTCATGTAGTTGTTAAGTATAGAAGGGATCCAATCATTGACCTGTAATGAGTTGCATCTACTAGAGGGAAGCCATCATCTTTTCTCAGTTTGTAGTTTGTGGTGATAGGTGTGGTCATGGGTGCACAATCCTCCATTCCATATTTTTTGAGCACGTCTTTTAGATATTTGGTTTGAGATATACACAATCCTACTCTGGTTTGAGATATTTGAAGTCCAAGGAAGTGGGACAGATCTCCTATCATTGACATCTCAAACTCTTTTGACATGTTTTGAGAAAATTCATGGCTCATTTCATCACTATTACTAGAAAAAATCAGATCATCGACATAAACAAGAGCAGCTAGAAACTTGCCTTCATTTGTCTTTATGTATAGATTTCTTCCAGCCACTCCCTTTTTTAAGCCTTGTTGTTTTAGGTAGTGATCCAATCTTGCATACCAAGCTCTAGGAGCTTGTTTCAATCCATATAAAGCCTTTTTCAACTTACAAACTAGGTCATTTCCTACTATTAGATCAAAACCTTCTGGCTGCTCCATGTAGACTTCCTCTTTGAGTTCCCCATTTAGAAATGCTGATTTCACGTCCATTTGATAGATTTTGAATCCTTTTGAGAAAGAAAATGCTAAGAACATCCTAATAGCTTCCATACGGGCCACTAGTGCAAATGTCTCTTCAAAGTCAATTCCTTCAATTTGTGAATAGTCTTTGTAGACAAGTCTTGCCTTGTTCCTGATAACCTGTCCTTCCTCATTCATTTTAGTTTTGAACACCCATTTTCTTCCTATTATGTTTTTGTCCTTTGGATGAGGTACCAGCTCCCATGTCTTGTTCTTCTCAATTTGGGACATTTCTTCTTCCATGGATTTTACCCAATGAGGATCCTTACTTGCTTCAGTAAATGTTTCTGGTTCTATCATAGAGAGGAGGGCAATGACCTTTCTCTTGGGTGTGATTGTTATCCTTCTTCGGGTCTGCACACCTTCATCTTTATCTCCAATGATCTACTCTTCTGGATGATGTCTTTGGACATACTTCATCTTTGAAGGGGTATTAGGCGGTTCTCTTTCCTCTTCTTCTTCTTCTTCCTCGTCTATTTCTTCTTCTTTAGGTTCTTCTTCTTCAATGAGAGAGTCATATTCATGTTCTTCAGTTTCCCTTTCTGGAAGATCTTCATCAACCTTTACATCAATGCTTTCCACTATTTTCTTTAGTCGATAATTGTAGCACTTGTAAGCCTTGCTCCCTGTAGAGTATCCAAGAAATATCCCTTCATCAACCCAAGAATCAAGCTTTCCAGGTGAGCCATCATTTATTTTTATGAAGCACTTGCTTCCAAAGATCTTGAAGTACTTCACCGAAGCAGGTCTTCCTTTCCATAGCTCATAAGGTTTTTTTCACAATTTGGTCTTAATTGAGTTCGATTCAATGTATAGACAACTTTCCCTACTTCTTCTCTCCAAAATATAGGATGTAAGTCTGCTGCTAATAGCATAGTTCTTGCCATTTCTTGGACTGTTCAGTTTCTTCCTTCAACTACCCCATTTTTCTGAGGTGTTCTAGCAATTGAGAATTCCCTTTTAATTCCATGAATATTAGAGAACTCACTAAACTCATTTGATGTGAACTCTCCTCCTATGTCTGTTTTGAGGCAATTAATTTTTAAATCTTTTTCATTTTCTACTGGGACTTTTATATTCTTAAAACACTCAAAAGTTTTAGATTTATACTTTATGAAATATATCCACATCAATCTAGTATCATCATCAACAAATAATACAAAGTACCTTTCTCCTTGGAGTGCTTGATTTATAGTTGGCCCACACACATCAGCATGAATGATCTCCAAGGGCTTCGAAGTATAGAGCTCCTTTGTCTTGTGGTTGGTTCTGGTCTGCTTTCCATGTTGACATGGACCACACACTGCTTGATTTAGTTTGGATAGACTTGGGATGTCTTGCACAGCTCTGATCTTTCTGATATTGATCAAATTTTCGAAGCTTGTATGTCCAAGTCGCTTGTGCCACAACCAACTCTCATTTGTCTGACTCAAGTAGCATTTATTTTCTTGAATCTTATTCAGTATGTAAATGTTGTCTGGTGTTCTCACACCTTTTGCCACAAGTTTCCTTGAGGTAGAATTCCTTATTTCACAGTCTTTTGTGCTAAAAACAACCTTATGTCCTTGATCACAGATTTGGTTGACATTCAAGAGGTTGTGTTTGAGTCTGTCAACTAGCAGAGCATCTTGAGCTTTTCCTTTTCCATTGATCAGAGTAACTATTCCTTTTCCTGCAATTCTACCTGATCCACTTCCAAAGGACACATTCCCTTCCTTTTTGCTCAGTGAGAAAAACTTCCTTCTATCTCCTGTCATGTGTCTGGAGTACCCGCTATCTGCAAACCACTGGTTTTCATTATTTTGAGCTTATAGAGCCAGGCCGCATTTTTCCATGCTGGAGTTCTTGCTACTTGTCTTTCTTCCTTTGAGTGGGCAGTCTTGTTCATAGTGTCTATTATTGTACAAGAAAGAGCAAATCAGATCAAATTTGGTCAAGGGATCAAATGAAATGAAGGTTTTGATTTGTCCCTGCCTTTTGGGGGCATATGAGTTGATTATTTAATCATTTGGCTTTGTTTTTTCACTTCTGCAAGCCATACAATGTCTGGTTTGATGACCGAAGTTTTTACAGTGAAAGAAGTGTCCAAGAAAGATGGTTTTGTACTTGTTGAAGCAACCACGGTTTGAGTCAATTTCCTTCCTGAGAATTACTCCTCCTTCATTCTTTGGATTTGCGATGGACCCTTGGTGGAGTACAGGTTTGTAATTGTTGTAGTGTCCATGATTTGACTCCACATTCTTCTTTGGAGTAATTCTCTCCTCATTCTTGGGATCTGGGATGCAATTTTGATACCATGCTTTTTCTTCTTTGGATTGCAGGAAAGTGCATCAGCATAGCTTTTCGCACTATTCTTAGAGCTTGAAGATTCTCCTTTGAAACCTATTCCAAACTTGTCATGTTGAGGTTTTTGATTTTTCAGAATAGTCTCAAGTATTTGAGAGCTTTTACATCCCTTTTTAATTTGCTCCAACTCCTTTCTCAGAGACACTATTTCGGCCTCACGTTCTTCACAAGTCTCTTCTTTTTCTTTAATCTTTGTTTCCAATAGATCTTCTCTCCTTCTTATTTCCTTGTTTTCCACTTTGAGAGAAATGTTTTTTTTCCGTAGTTTCTCATTTTCTTCAATGGTGCTTATTAGCAGTTCATCTATATTTCCTTCCAACCCTGAGTCATCATCATCTGCGAGTGCCATGAATAATTCTTCTTGGCTTCCATCATAATCACTTTCCTCATCTAATTTGTTTTTGATAACCATAAACTCGTCCTCATCAAACTCATCTTTCTTGGAGAGGAAGTTTTTCTTATTGAACCCTTTCTTTTTGTGTGCCATTCTTTTAGAATTTCCTTCATCATCACTGTCATGTTTATGAGGACATTTTGCTACATAATGACCTATTTTATGACATTTAAAACAGATAAGAGGATACTTGCCTTTAAGCTGAGATCCTCTCTTCAACCTTCGTACAAATTGAGCCAATTCTGATTCCACGTCTGACTCATCACTAGAGTAATTCCTTTCTTTCCCCTTCTTTGACTTTGAGGCCTTGAATGCTGCACCTTTGGAGCTTGGGCCAGCTTTCCTCATTTCATAGGCAGTCAGAATTCCATGGAGTTCATCCATTTTGAGCGTATCTAGATCCTCTGCTTCTTCTATAGTGCTTATTTTGGAGTCAAATCTGTCTGTAAGGGACCTTAATACTTTTTGAACAAGGGTTCTTTCTTCAACTTTTTCGTCCAATCCTTTCAGGGAATTTACCACTTCAGCCACTTGGAGGAGGTATGCTACTATATCTTCTTCATCTTCCATCCTCGAACTTTCAAATTGTCTTCTGCGAGTTTGAAGCTTTTCCTTTTTGACTTTTGAGTCTCCATCGTACAAGCCAACTAGCTTCTCCCACATTTCTTTGGCAAAGGTACAGTGCATGATTTTTGTAAACTCAGAATCAGTGATTCCACTAGTGATGGAGTTCATGGCCTTTGCATTTGTGATGTAGGCTTTCCTCTCGTCTTTGTCTATTGGAAGAGTGGAAGTCGTTTGGTATTCATTTTGACAAAAATGCCAGACTTCAGGTCCAAGGGACATTATGTAGTATGTCATTCTTTTCTTCCAGAAACCAAAGTTAGTGCCATCGAACAAAGGAGGTCTTCCTGATGCCTCGTGATTTCTCATCATGTCTATGGATCCTTCTTCAAGTTGTTAGGCTAGTATGAAGAAGCCTACTCTGATACCAATTGTTGGAAATACTGAGAGGGGGGGTGAATCAGTCTTTCTTTCTCCCACTATTGTTTTATTAGTTAAAACATATATATTCATAACACAAGATGAACAACAAGAATAAATGCTTTTATTAATATAAACTATGTAGTAAAATAGATACAATATATAGATGGTTGCAATCAGTTGCCAAGCTCCAACTTGGACTTTGGTGAGGCTCCGACCTCCAGAGCACCAACTATATTTTTCCAAGACACCAATCTTGGACTTAGGAGCAAAAACTCTCAAGGACTTCAATCCTTCCTACTTTTGAGGCTTCAGCCCCAAGGACTCCAATCCTACTTACTTTTGAGGCACCAACCCTAAGGAATCCAATCCTTCTTGCTTTTGAGGCACGAACCCAAAGGACTCCAATCCTATCTTGTCAAGGCACTGTTTGATAGTAATATTTTTCTCTCAGAACTCTTCTCTGCTGAGTTTTGTCTATTTACAGCTTCACTGTAGTCTCCAAGCTATAGTATCAATGACAACCAGTATTCTTAAAAATGAGTCTTTACAACTCTACACACTACCCACACATAGTCTCCAATAGCCTTTTTTTTCTCACTGATAATGTCTTCACATAGCTTTAGTCAGTTTACTTTTAGCTACACTAAACTCTGTATAAAGAACAACTTTCTATTCAATCTTATGTTTTGATTGTCACAGTGAATGCTTCATCATGACTATTTCTCTGCTGGCCACTTCTCCCCTTTGAATGCCTACTGTTCTGTTGGTCCTTCATCCCTCTTTCTGTTCTGATGCACCCTCTTTCTATTCTGTTGGACCCTTACATGACCTCTATTTCCTCTAGCGTATTTCAGTAACTTTCAGTAGCTGCAACAACCTTCACCAACGTTCACCAACAACTTCATACAATGCTTAACCACCTCTGCCGCTTCTACTACCTCATATTTTGGTTCTTTGCCACACCAAAAAAAAAATCCAACAACAACAACAGCAACAACAACAACAGCAACAACAACAACAGAAACAACAGCAACAACAACAGCAACAACAACAACAACAACAACAACAACAACCTGTTTCTACTGTTTTATACATTCTCATGCCTTTGTCCATTCGTTTCCGCTTACTCAATGGCTCTTTGGCTTCCTCCTCGCTCGCTTGAGCTTCGGCTTCCTCAACACTCGCTTGACCTTCTAACTTCCCTCCTCCATTCGCTTTAGCTTCCTCATGTTTATGATGTGCTGAAAATATAATGTTGTCACGGAGGTGTTTCAGCAACGCTGAAATATAATTTCGTCATGGAGGTGTTTCAACAACGCCAAAATTGGTGTTTCAGCAATGCCAAAACTGATGTTTCAGCAACGGAGAAATTGGTGTTTTAGCAACTTTTCTCCAACTTTTTCAACAATGTTCAACAGCTGTTAAAGCATGCATACATGGGTTTTACAAGCCCAATAACGTAACTTGCTCATACAATATAAACTCTACCCTTTTCACTTTGTCAGTGTATTTGCATATGAGTCTAAATCTTCCGCCTCTGATAGCTCTGTTTGCATTAAATGCATATACATGTCTTTGCCACCATATGCATATTTATGCTCCACTTGGCTCCTCTTGGCATGGTTTGCTCCTCTTGCAGCTCTGTTCTAGTTGCTCTGTTGCTCCAATGGATGTTTGCTCCTCTTCTTTGGCTCTATCTCCTTCCTTGAATATTGCCATATTGACATCAATGACAATCTGTTTCCAACGCTACAGGCATCTGAATCGAAGTCTAGATTGTAGGTCTAGACTGGGCTACATAGGTCCGAGGAGTTGATATAGGAATAGTAGAAACTAGAGTTGTCGATACTCCAGAAGTAGTTAGGGTAGATTGAACAGAAGCTGCAGTAGTTGCAGCAGTCGATTGAGGTGGAGTTCGAGGCGAACTAGGCCCAGGTTGATGAACTACACCAGGTGCAGAGGTTTGGATAGTAGACTGGACGAGTTGCTGGGTTGAAAAAGAAACCATGGGTTGTCCAGGTTGAGATGACAACTGCACATTGGGTTGCAAAATCTGTTGAGTTTGAGATGGATCCCACACCATATTCATTATGGGGTAAGGGCCCATAACAGGTTGAGCATATTGAGGACCATAAGCAGGTTGAGTGTAGGACTGATAATTTCCAATTCCTTGAAAAAAAGATTGACTAGAAGGTGGTTGGAAACCTTGAGAGACCTTGAGGTTGATAACCTTGAGGCAGGTACTGATACTCGGGTTGACCTTGAGGTATATATTGATACTGGGGTTGTCCTTGAGGCACATACTGAGTCTGAGGTTGACCTAGAGGCATATATTGAGTCTGGGGTTGACCTTGAGGCATGTAGTGACCTTGAGGTATGTACTAACCTTGAGGTTGCCCCCCAGGCGAAATTTGACTTCCTTGAGGTTGCACCCTAGGCAGTATTTGACTGCCTTGAGGTTGCCCCCCAGGCAAGAACGGATTACCTTGAGGTTGCCCCCCAGGCAGATTCTGACTACCTTGAGGTTGCAGATTTGGAATAGCACCAGACATCATAAGAATTTCTTCAACACTCAATGGTGGAGTTCCGTTATGACCAGTTGGTACCCCATGTTCGATGGGTTGAGGAGATGCTCCCGAAAAAGTACCATAAACTGACTGATACCCAGACAGAATAGAAGGACCACCATATAAAAATGTTTCTAGATTTTGAGTAAACATGGACGAGTGGTTTGACATATTCGAAGGAGGATAATAACCTCTGGGCGTTGGATGAAAAGGGATACGAGGTGGTGAAGCAGTGAGACCCGGATTTTCTAAAAAGTTCGTCAAAGATACGTACCAAGCATCACTTTGAAAAGGACTGTAAAAAACACATTCACGCTCCCTAAGTTCTATAGTCGATTGATTTTCAAGGGGAGTTATATCCTCGTCCAGAATAATAAGTTCTTCAATAGAAATAAGTCCCGTCGGAATATTCTGGGTAATGACACTTCCTACGTTGGGTGAACTAGGAGCACTAGAACCTGGAGAAGCAAATCCTAAGGATGGAGTATCGGTAGGTTCAGTTTTAGGTTCTGAAATTTCAGGTTCCTCAACGAGTTCACCAGTAGAAGAAAAACTACCAGTAAGCTCGGAAACTGAAAGCAGTTCAGAAATATACTATGTTGCTGGAAAGTGATAATCAGGATGAATAATCAAAGATGATTCTCCAGCCTCTAGTGACCCAAATCTACTTTCACTAGGTGTGACAAGATCTTTTATCCCTTCAAGCTGACTTGGCGTATATTCGGGAGGCTACCCCCGAAGTCTATAGGATTGTCTCGGTAATTCAACCATGATTAATTAATTAATTACTTCACACGAAAACAAAGAAAAATCTCAAGAAAAGCACCTAAAGTCATTAAAGAACCAAACAATTGAATCACACACCTAACAATCTAAGAGTTTAAACCACACACAAACAGTAATTTTCCATACCGAAAGCACTAGTTGGTGATGAAATCCAACCTCGCAAAATTCAATACAGAATGGCGGTTGGAACAATTACCCCAACAACCTGCTTAATGAAACAGACTGGCACAAGTTTCTCCACAAAACCGTCTCTAGTGAAGATAACCCCCCAGAGAGTCCAAGTGAGCCTAGTCAACGTCTGTTCTAGGTATAGTGGGATCTCCCCTCCACCGTCACCTTAGGAAGAATCCTAAAGATTATAGACACTAAGGTTACCAACGAAAACAAATATACCTTGGGGAAGAGTCTACGATCTGATACACATGCAAGGGAAGAGTAACAAGCTCAATCCCCTTGAAGGCTCCTTGACATAATCCAAGCTTTACTAACAAGTGACCCCAGGCTCCTCGACAATGGTCAATCCAAGGTTTACCATTTTTAATACGTGAATATCTTCTATCATTCTCAATGAGGAATGATTGATTACCTCACTGGTTCAGATATGATCTTGTGCTTCTCCTTTAAGAGGAGATTTCCCAAAGCATAGATGTAACAATTGGATTTTCTTCCTACCACAAGATCAACTACCTATTTTTTTTAACTATCTTGGAGAGTTAATTACTCCCTACTCCAAGATACTAGCCTAAGCTATGTTGGTGAATAAGAGCCCTAGAAATAAAAAGATTGGTAGATGAATTTTAATTAAGTGTTAATTTTATTAGTTTTTTCTTAAGTCAACAGGTATGGATATGAAACTTTGTGGTGTGAAGAATCGACTCCAAAACGCTAAAAAATGCACCTAAGATGATCAATTATTTTCCTTTTCAATGAATCTCTAGCTAAAGGAAGAGTTGAGAATGCAATGCTTGAAAACAAAACTTTCCTTCAACATAATAACGAAAAGAAAAAGTTTTGTTTGTTTTTGTCTTTTTCAAAACACTCAAACAAATCTACTAATTATGCTCACGAAATAAATCCCTTTTGGTTTTGAAACTCAAAACTAGAAACACAATTTTTCAAAAGAGAAACTAAAATTTCTAGACAACACACTCAAAACTATGAAAAATCTAATCTTGAGATCTAACTTCTTAAAACTAATTGAAATAAAAGCTTCAAATGTTTTTTGAGGATGTTTTCCCTTAGTTATTCAGCAAGATATAGATCAATTCGTGCAGCAAGACAAATCAACCAAAAACATCTAGCTATGTTTTTATAACAAATGAAATTCACAACTTGACCAAGTTCATTCAAAGTTTTTCAAAGAGAAACAAAATTGATTTCTCACCAAAGGAATATCTCAGTAACCAGTCAGACTTATCAAGAAGACAAAAGATTCTAGGGTGATCAAAGGTCTCTTAGGCTTCTAAGCTTCAAGTCACTACAAAGACTGAGTGAAGACCAAACCAAGCATGCAAAAACTTCGAGAAGTTCATTCAAAACACAACACCAATGGAACTCGCTTATGAGAGACTTTTAACAGGATATATGTAGATCTGGGCAGAGGATAAAAGTAACAAAAAATATCTAAACTAAACTGGATGAAAACATTTCAAGATTTTCAAAAATTTTGACAGGGTCCACAGGCCCCCAGTGGAACTAGGTGTGGTACCGTTCAATGCAGTAAAGTAACAGTGTGGTGAGGTCCGCACTATAACTTAAGCAGAACGTGCGGTCCTCATGAAAATTTCTAAAAAATAAAAAATCAATCCAGAACTGACAAACTACCCAATCCCACACACATCAAGTAAAAACCAGAAACAAAATATCAAGTTTCTCAAATCAAAGATCAAGGAAAATTAAACAATCAAATCCCGTCCCCAGTGGAGTCACCAATTTGTTAAGTGGATAAATCATTCTTGCGGACAAGTCTGATCTCCCTAGTATCAATTGATATCTAGCAACAAGCAAGACAAGAAAATGTACTTTTCTCTAAAGATATTTCGATTCATTAATACAAAGTAAGAGGTGTTTTAGACCCTACCTCAAGTCCAATGCTAGTTTGTGGCAGCCTTGCTCCAAAAACTTCAAATAGTATCCTTTTAATAACCTACAAACACAAACAAGCACACATCAAAGAACACCTGCATAGCTAATATAATAAATCATGTTCATCATAGTGATCAAGGAGTCTATGAAATAAACCATTAAACATAGCTTATTGAGAAAAATAAACTTGATTGTATTAACTTTGAGAAAGAAGAACTTTACAACCTTGGTGCCTTGACGCTGTACAAGCTCTTCCCAGGGTCCAGGTAGGAATCTCCTCTACTTTGAAAAGCCTCACTCTTTCCCAAATGAGATCGAAAGGTATGTGATCTTTCCTCTCAAAAGCTCTATTAGGAAGACTAAGTTCCAACATCATATACCGTCAAAAATATTCAGCTTTAAACCTCCCAAGTAACCAACCCAAAGCTTCATTTTATAGTGCAAGGGAAGGAGGTTACAAGTCCACCATTGAAGGGATAGAGTCCTCCTTCAAGGGGATAAGCTCCTCACATGAAGGGGTTAGCTCCTTAAGGAATGGGATGCATGCACCCTCAAGTAGTGAACTTGTCAGCACAATATATCCTCTAGAAGCTTCCAGAATGAACTCAAAGTGAGTTTTCAAGAATAAACTCGTGCCTTTTCACTTTTACAAGGGTTCGCAACCATATATGCATATACAGAGCGGTCAGTTATGCAGGGGACATGACCAGTGAGTGCGGCACCACAGGTAAGGCTAAGAGAAAGTGTGAAACCAGAGTTTTAGAGATTTTTAAGGACTTTCTCTCATTTTCAAAGCTTGATATGCAGAGCTAAGGTTTAAGACTTGCAAAGGAGATATGTATGAGTGGTGATAGACTCATATTGATTACAGAAAGTCATGGTGACAATTTTTCGTGTAACAGTTTTGTCATTTGAATCATCAAAGAATTGTTTATTTATGTAATGTAAAGGAGGTTTCCCCCTTGAAGAGGCTGAATTCTAAGGTGTTGATTTATCTTTTCTATATTTTTGTGAGCTCATTTCATAACATTTGGAATCAGAGCTTTTGCTTCTAGGGTTTCGTTGTTCCAAATAGGTTGTCGTGTCATTTTCGCTATAACTTTTTTTTGTGACATTTCAGGAGCTTAAAAAACACCCATTTGAGATGAAATCATGCTAAACCTTGGATTCAAATTTTAGAGTCTTCGCACTATATTTGCGGAGATATGATCTAAGGAAGTTTTTCTTTTTGCAGACTCCTGAATTACATTCCAAATAGGTGAAATAAGGAAAATCATCATAACTTTCTCTCTGAGCATCAGATTGAAATTTCGTAAGAAGGTACAGAAAGAGGACGAACTATAGTTTCTCATATATATTTTTTAGAGCCAAAAGTCGAAACAATAACTCGTTGCATGTTGTACAAGTTCGCTCTACTGAACTAGTCTATAATTAGGTCACTGTGGGAGATTTGGCATAATTCTTCCCTGGAGAATCCAATTTGGATAAGACTGGTGGCATTAGAAAGAGGACATAGAGGGCTACCGCGGATCACAATTTCAGAACTGGATGATTTGGAATTATAGAGATACATCGGATTCAATATCAAGCTCCTACAAAGTGAAGAAAGGGGTGTAGTTTTTTTAAATTTTTTGCATAAGATTGGTTTGAAAAATTAGTTTGAAGGAATTCAAAGGGCATAGTAAAGCATTATTATTAGTAATTGATGCCTCAAGGAAATAAAATGCAAACAGCTAGTAAGCAACTTGAAAGCTCTAGCATGACTCATGAGGAAGAGGAAGAAATGTAACATGATATATCAAAATTACGAGATCAAGTGCAACAAGTGTCACTTGCACGAAAAGGAACATAATCTAAGATGGATGGTTTAAAGAAGGATGTAGAAGCTAAGATGGATGGTTTAAATAAAGGCATAGAAGCTAAGATGGATTGTTTAAAGAAAGGCGTATAAGCTAAGATGAATGATGTGGAAGCTAAGATGAATGACATGGAAGCTAAGATGGATGATTTGAAGATAGATTTGAAGACAGACTTGAAGATAGGCATTGAAGATTTCAAGGTAGGCATGTAAGATTTGAAGACAGATTTCAAAATAGATTCAAATTTTTTTTTACAAGAAATTATTAGTAATGGTGAAAGGGTAGTAAAGAAAACTCATGATAAGAACAAAAGAAATGTTAATCATGATTTCATAGACTCTAATGTTGCATCGAAGACCCACCATATTTAAAAAATCGATATGAGGACGTTTCATGGCAAGGATACTGCAACATGGATATTACAGATGGAGCAATTTTTCGATCTCAATAATGTGAAAAACACACAAAAGGTACGTATTACAACTTTATATTTGGAACCAAATCAGTTTGTATGGTATCAATGGATTTGCTCTCATAAACAAATTATGACTTGGGTAAGTTTTATGGAAAAATTGACAGCACATTATAAGGATACAAAAAGTAACACTTTTTTTAGCCAATTGTTAAGTCTCAAACAAAAGGGTTCAATAATGGAGCACATTGAGGAGTTCCAAAAATTGAACATATGGGTAAAAGATATTCTAGAGGAGCATAGGATTGATGTGTTCATAGGGACTTTAAAGGATAATATCCAACATGATGTTCACCTTTGGGAACCTGATTCATTAGAGAAGGCATTCGGGTTAGCAAGAAAAATGAAGCAAAATTATGGCAACCAAGAAGAATACCACTCACAACTATAAAGATGGAAGTGTTGTTGCCCTTTGTTAGGCCCCTATACTACTAGTGTAAGCCCTTATTATTATTAGTACAACCCCCTTATTATATTGATGTACCCATGTAGTGCCCATATTGTTACTATTGTGCCCCATAGAAGCCCACTATTGTTATTATTGTGCCCTTACATTATTATTGTTATGTAGGCCTGTTGAAGCCTCAAAAATCAAGTCGACAACAAGGGGGATACCCACCCGGTCCGGACCTTGGTTGGCAGCTCCTTATCCATTTGGTATAGCGGGTCCGACTAGGGATAATGGGACCAGTTTCCCAATCTGAGAGCGTGTGTGTGTGTGTAGATTTGGATGAAGCTGATCTAAGAGTACTTTAAAGCTAATTTAATTTAGATTCTTAAACTAACTCTATGCTATTGTAATCTAATGAGAAACAACACATTTAATCTATGCTAACCCGGGGTGTATATCTTCTATTATGTGATCTAAAGAGATTTCAAACAATAACTGGTAATAAAGATCATTCAGCTATCATAAGAATATAAATAAATTAAGATAAACCACTTTGCATAAGAAGTTAGGCAAAATAGTTGTGAACAACATATCGCATAATAAGTTATTCATATATCAAACATAAATAAATGACTCCATCATACAGAAGTGCCAAATGGTAACTCATACATTCATGCAATAACATATAAACAACTAAAAACTGTATATCACTTAAAGTATATAAGCAGAATTGGCCAAGAGATAAAAGTACCATGTATGACTAATCCTACTCACAAACTTCAAGCAAAAACGATTTATCTCTACTTGTTCTAACATCTACTAAGAGTACAAAAGTGCAACTTCAGTAGCAGACATCAAATGCAAATATTAATAAATCTCGATCCATCCATTCATCAAAACCTCCTATGAGGGTGCAGAAGTGCATGTTTCGAGGACAAGTTTTTGACAAATATCTGGACCCTTCTCTAAATGCATGAGAAGGGTTTAAATACTGCTAACTAATTAACTTAATTACATAAATTTAGGATACAGTTTTTAAATGAATGCCCTTCTGATAAAGCAAAACTATTTCTAAAAAATTGAATCTAATTCTAAACTATTTCTGTATTTGTTCCTTAGTGCTGTAAGCACGCAACATTCGCCTGGGAAGAGTCGGCTAGTCGCCTTCCGCTTTCGTTTGAGCTATGAAAATAGAAATAACAAGCGTTGGCACCACTTTCTGGTAAACTAGAAGATATTTTCAAGAATCTTCCTCTTACTGGGTGTATTCACTACGTGTATACTTGGTAATGGCCCAAATTTCTCTTAAACTGATTCTGCTTTTGCTATTTCGGTTTCCGGCCTTGCGGATGACTGAAAAAGTTAGGGATTTTACTCTTTGAAAAATTTTCTACATCGAAAACTACCTCCATTCTTCATTCTGGGCTTTTCTGGTGCGTAAGCTTCATGGTTTTTTTTGTAAACATGCTGCTTTTGTGCGCATTTGACTCTGAGCTTTAGGTGGCCTATTGACATCAGCATCTGTTGAGTGATACTCTGGAATCTGTGGTCCTGTCGCATGTGGCATCCGTTTCCGAAGGGATTTCTTCTCTGTTCTCCGAGCATTGACGCTTTCCCCTTTTCCTTAGATATTTCCTGCACATTGCTTTATGTTATTTCCTGTTTTACAGTTTACGCAAAGGAAAAGAGTAATGATAATAAAGATTGACATGAAAGTTTTAAGCTCTTATGAATGCATAATCATGACATCCGTAGCAAACTGACTCTTTGAAAAACACGAGACTGTCCTTCCTGAAGATTTTGAAGTACAATCATTAATTTCTTTTAAGGCGCGCGCCCAATTTTGGTTAACGGACAACTTACCATTGAATACTACGCCGAGGAAAATTTGCGATGGGCGATTTCTGTGACTCAAATCGCAACATCGCAGATCGCATCGTCAAGATGTGTCATCGCAGAAAATCATGATTGCGAATTTTTCGCAAATCGCGTTGATCGCAGATCGCATTCATCGCAGATCGCAGCATCGCAGATCGCAACATCGCAAATCGCAGCATCGCAGATTTTAGTCGTTCAGTCATTGTGTGCTACTTATGCGATGTTGCGATATGCGACGTCGCATATCGGCCGTCGGAGATTTCTTAAGTTTTTTCATTTAAGAGCGCGTCGTAATGAACGCGATGCGATGAATTTCGCGTTGCTTCTTCGTAGTTTATTATGCTCATTGTTAACACCCAGGTTGTTCCCTTTGACTCCCAAGGGAATACGGCCAGGGTAACCACTAACCAATCTTTGGATTACAACTTCTAGCCCAACTGTAATCAGAGAGGGCTCTCTCTTTGAGGTTTGTCTCTTTTCTGTGGAGATTTTAGGCTAGTTATGAAGTAAGGGTTTGGTTTATGTTTGGTTGGAAGGATGTCTTTCTGTACCTAACGTGAAATCTGCAGATAATGTTAATTGATTGGGCAATGGAGTCTATGGCTACTGGTTGTTGAAATCTTGAATTTGAGCAGCTGGGATTACAGGGCCATTCAAATACTTCATAAAACAAAATTGAAATTATGATGGTGAAATGTAAACAACCAGTGAAAAGAAATTAAGAATTTTTCACTAAGCTGGGGTGGGAGAAAGAGATATATTCCTCATGAGAAAAACTTGAATTCCTGAAACAATAATCACCGTGAAAGATATAGCGTGAAAGGGTAGCAATTAAGAATTACACCTTTATTACTATAACTGAAGAAAACACTTGTAATAGCTTAGATTGAGTTCAAGGTAATCTGTGATTAAATCCTGGAACTATTCTTTTTCCTTGCCATTAACTGTAAAGCACAGAAGCATAAAAGAGATATGAATGATAACAAAACACATAACAAAGAGTTGTAAGGAAAACTTATTGTGCCATGAAATACGCAAGAATCCTGTAACTTTCAGCCAAACACCACAGCATCAAAACAAAACAGAGCTTTGGAAATTCCACCGACTTTGTATTACTTCTTTGAGAATTTACAGTAAAAGAACTATATCAAAGATATCAATAACATCCAACCCCTACAAACTCATGCGAGGGGGAATATATAGAAATTTTTCATACAAAATATCTCAGGCATTGAGTCATCTGAGAAATAAAATATCTTCACCAACTCGTACAGAAATAGTAGATAAGAAGTTATTACAGCTTTCAACACAACATAAATGCTCTTTAATTCTGTCAGAAGATTTTGACCTTTGGAGATCATTGAGTCGGTTGAGCGCTTTGTTATAACTAATGAATGACGTGTCTGTGCAGCTCTGTCCTCCTGTAACTTTTCGGCCCTGCCACCTGTGACTGTCAGTGCTGCTGTGGCAGCCGAATGGTTTTGCTGAGTTGGCTCAGCCTCTTTCTGCATACGTGCTGACATATCAAAATTTTCCTGTGCATGACAATTTATATATTTCTATGGAAAAAACATAGTTACTGGCTCTGGTTCAGTAGTAATTGAATCAATCCATTCCAGACTTCCTGTGTGGGAAATTGATGTCTTAAAATTGCCTCTATGGTCTCATCCGCCTCTGTATACTTATAAAAATTTGGAGGCGCATCAAACAAGTGATTGATTTCATTCATGATAAAGAATAAGCTCTCTACCCTGTTGAAAAGGGTCTGTCCTGATGCTGGCCCTGATTTTGCTGATGTGCTGGGCTTTTCTGCAATCTGACTTGTAGCAAAGGTGTTGACCCTCTTGGCATAATTTTCATGGGAAAGTAGTCTTCCTGAGGTGCCCATTAAGCTAGGAAGACCTCTGTTCTGCAATGCAATGAATTTATCCATGAATTTATTGATGTCTGCCTGCATATCCTGGCTTCTTCTCTCTAAAGTCTGTACCAGGTTTCTTAGTGTCAGGACCCTTCTGACCATTGAAATGGTCTCAGTCCTGTTGGCAATTCCCATTTTGACGAGCTGAGAGCTTGTCCTGTAATTAAGCACACTTATCATTCTGGTGGCAGCCTCAGGCATACTGCCAAGAGATGCCCTTTCTCTTTGGATTTCCTTATGTGCTTTTCCAATGAGCCTCATCTGCTCATGAATAGCCTCAATGTATTTCCACTGGTCTGTGATGGACTGGCCGATATTGGCCCATAGGACTCTCTTGAGCTCAGTTGTTACTTTATCAAGTGTGAGCTCTTTTTCTAGCTCATTTATCCTCCTTTTGAGAGTCTTTACCTCTCTTTCTCTCTCAGCTACATTTTGCTTGGATTTATCATATTTTTCATTGAGCTTAGACAAAGTTTCCTGGGCTTGACTTAACTTTGTCATTTGGGCCTCCAAGACTTGAATTTCATTTCTGAGCTTCTGCATATCAAGACTTTCGGCCTGCTCTGTTGTTGGTGCTGAGGTGGAGGGTGTTGCTTAATCTGTCTACTGAATGGGAGGGGAAGTGGTTTGAGGAGCTTCTTCCAGATTGACTATTTCTGGAGGAGGCTGTGAAGTTTGGCCTGCCTCTTTCTATTGTAATGCTGCCTGAAGTGTAGCCTCTGATTCCTCCAACTTTTCTTGTGTTTGGATGAGCTGTTTATACAGTGACACCAGCATAGCTGCTGCATCCTTGTCCTGTCTTAGCT